>BQNB010061723.1:0-33152 GCA_026074375.1 Tanacetum coccineum
CGGCCCGTTATTGACAGGTTGGGCCCAAAAGCCCGAGCAATAATGTGGCCCAAGCCCAGAGGCTTGGAACACTTAGTATACGTCATCAGCGAATGATCCGTGTTATTCTACCCTGTGTTTACATATATACTACCAAAGCATCTAAGTAAACAAACTTTGAGTTATACTAGTAAAATAGAAGGTCCGCAACTTTTACCAATCATATATATATATATATATATATATATATATAATGAGGTTCATATAAGATAGAATTTAAAGTGAGAAGTGTAGGAAGCCAATAGATACATGCCATGTGGAAATATCAATTTAAATTTTGATAAAACTAATTTGATAAATTGGAAGGGCAATTTTCGTGTTTTAGTATGCCACAAAATCTGCTAATTAACCAAAAATATATACATTCTCACTTTTCCAAAATCATAGCTTGCCTCATCACTCTATCTCTCATCCATCTTCTCTAAAGTAACCGATCCTTTCACCCTCAATCTCTCATCCATCTTCTCTAAAGTAACGGCTATGGCGAGTACATAATTACTGTCCTAAAATCATCCTTAGATATACACGGTCGACGTTAACGAATCTACTAAACCCGGCATGTTTCCTTCTTTCTAGCAGCCCACGTTGGAACCTGGCCTGAAAAAACCAATCATCACGGTATCTAGGTCAACAATCGAACACTCTGATGCACAGATACTTCTTTTAGGCTCCCGTACCCGTTTGGAAATGCTTTGGATACGGATACGCCTATGATACGCCTAAGAAACGTTTCCCTGGAATTGGAAACGTTTTCAATGAAGTTTCCTGCACGTTTCTTAAACGTTTTTGGTATTCCAAGGGTTTCAAAACAGTTACTTAGGGTTTTAATGGGCCTTTTGTATGAGATGTGGGATTTGATGATTGAGAAAGTGAAGATTGAGATCTACAAGAAAGAAAAACGTTCGACATCTCAAAAAAGTCTCTTTTATGATGTTGTGCATGGTATTTTAGTGGCTCGATGGGCGAAGAATAACACTCCCCTACATTGTTTAGCTCACTCTTTAAATCCAAGGTATATGAATATGATTTTAAACTATATGCTTGATTACTATTATATACTTATGTTTTGAATTTTAAATGTTGTAGATTTTATAGTGATGCATGGTTACTCGAGGATTCTACAAGAAGTGCTCCACATAGGGATGTAGAAATTTCACAAGAAAGGATGAAATGTTTTCGAAGGTTGTTTCCTAATGATGATGAGCATAGCAAAGTCCTTGATGAGTATGCAATGTTTTCAATGAAGAGTGGATGTTTTTCTGATTTAACAAGCATTTCAATGATGGGTACTATGGAACCTAAGAGTTGGTGGGTTAACTTTGGTGCTCAAACTCCTTTTTTCCAGACTTTGGCTTTTAGATTACTTGGACAACCTAGTTCGTCTTCTTGTGCTAAGCGTAATTGGAGTACTTATGCATTTATTCACTCGCTTAGGAGGAACAAGTTGACTACAAGCCGTGCTCAAGACTTGGTTTACATTCATAATAATCTCTGACTTTTGTCAAGGAATCCGAATGATGATGTAAAGATGTGGGATGTGGGTGGAGATGCTTTTGATTCAATGGAAGATGTAGGCTTTTTGGAGTTTGCCGATCTCTCACTAGATGAACCGGAATTTGAAAATGATTTGATTATTAATAATTAATTACCTTTGGAATATGTAGTATTTTTTGGAGTTTACAATTTACATCAATATATATCTATTTTGGATTTTCTTTAATATATTTTTAATTTTTTTATATATTTTTATTACCGTATCTATGCCGTTCTCGTATTTTGAATTTTTATTTTTGCCGTTTCCCGTTTCCGTATCGTCCCCGTATCCCTTTGCCGTTCCCGTTTCGGTGCTACATAGAGCTATTCTAAATAAGCTAATCTAGACACTGTCCACATGAAAAATCAAATGAGCCCGGTGATATCTTCTAGAATGTTGCTAGTAATAACTAGAGTCACACCAGTATTAAAGAGATTAGTTATTGATACCCTACATGTATTCTGACACTTTTTTTTAATGTTTTTATTAATTACGCAGATGAAAGTATGGATTAAAAAAATACTTACGGTATAAAGTTTTATAAGCTGAATGTATTCAAAAACAAAAAATATAGAATATAAAACGATAAAAAGCGATTTTATACCGTCAACAGAGTGAGTAAAAGTAAAATAAAGGTGACTCTATTCTTAAACTAAGGTGAACAAATAACATCACCTTTTGTGAAATAAATCAATAATTTGTTGAACATGCAATAAATCAATATTCATACTTCACACATTGTGTGTGTCTATTTGTTGCATAAAAGAGAAAACAAGAAAAATAATGAACCAGGCTTAGCTCGATTGCCGGTTGAACCGATTGGACCAACCGCTCCGGTCTGTTTTTGAAAACAATATCCAAATGTACTTATTGTATTAAGTTTTTTTTTAATAAGATTGTAAAGACTAGTTTTGAATCGGAGGCCGTGAAGTATCTTGTATATGTATCTAGTTTGTGACTTTGTGTGCCTCCAAATATATAAGTTACTCTTTACCATTATATAACTAAGTTAAATTTCAATATTTATGTAAAATCTATCTTGTGTATTCTTAAAAAATATACGTAATAAATTGTGGCCATCTCTATTTACTAGCTAGGGGCCACTAAGCTAAACCTTACCGACGACTTGAATCATTTTTTATGGTCAAGGTCCACATGAGTCACTCGATTTCAACCAACCATTTCAATCAATATGTTAAATTCTGTGTCATTTTTATTGTTTATGTTTCTTTTTTGAGATGTCACAATTTAATTATTCACTACTAAAAATAGTTAAGGAAGTTTAATCAAGTTTATTATATTAATTTTTTTTGAAATTATTATTACAAACTTTAAAGAAGACTTTAATTAATTAGCTAAGGGTAAAACTGTTATTCTGTCAAAAAGTAAAAAAAAGAAAACAATAATAAATGCATTTTTTTAAACTGTGTGTTTTTTGTCGGGGGACAATAAATTTGAGACGGAGGAAGTATCATTTAACGAGTCACGCGGTTGTATATAAAAGATTATTGCACATATTATGAACTTTTTTTTAACACTGATTAAGCTCTTCTAAACAAGCTAATCTAGACACTTTGCACACATGAAACATCAAACGAGCCAGGTAAGTTTTGCTAGAATGTTAATAACTAGAATCACACCTGAAACAAATCCATAATCTGTTGAACATGGAATATTTTAGGGATCTTTTTATTGTTAAGCATTACGTATGTTAACCTTTTGTGTATAGTGGGCATCATATCTTTTAGGTGCCACGTGAGTATGACTCTGAGTGCGAGTTTACTCGATTTCTCAATCAATAAAGACCTTGTTAAAAAAAAAGTACATATATCGATAAAGACCAAGATAGTATGATATTTTGGTCACTTCTTTAAATACGCATCGCCAATTTTTTTATTTATGGCCACCACTTATTTGTGATAATACTTTAGATGAATGTGCAGTGGTGTAAAGGTGTTATATATATAGCCAAAAACAAAAAGTTAATGATGTACATATAACTCAAAGTAACACATACTTAAAAAAATCCAAATGTTGAAAGAGTATTTGATTTTGTAACCTATTGTTTAATTTGTTATACTAGTACCAAACTTAAGCCATGTTCAGTGTATTATTGTACCGAATTCATTTACTTCTATATTAAGTTTACACATATTCATTTGTTTAGAAAATAAAATATACCAATAAGTGACAAAGTAACATAAAAATAATTATACAAATATGTAAGCAACATAATATATCATAGCTAAATAAAGATGAGAAAAATTCGTTTGCATACCAGTTTCTTCTCACATACCAAGGGACAAATCCTCACCATTCATTTGGGTTTGATCTAATGGTGAGGATTAATCTAAAATTTAATTTGATTAACTTAGTTTAATGTCCAAGTATATAAGGCATTTGTTTTTTATTTTTCATATTGTTCGTCATTTATTTCACACAGTTCCTTTCCCCCAAATCAATCATCACTGTAAAATTTAATTTATAAAATTCATTTTACAATATCAGTGTCCACTCACTCCCAAATTCACTAATCAGAACAAAACAATATCACTGAATGTGTACATGACCCACATCAGACCGTTCCCCCCCCCCCCCCCCCCCCCCATGACGTATATCAATGATAGTTGCTATCGATTCACTGTCCGCTCGATTCCACAATTTGTTGGGGCAGTAACCATTTATTAGAGGATAATTGGCCAGGCCCGGGTTTGTGGCTCAGGGTTCATTATAGGGTGTCCATTATGCTATGTACTCTTTATAAATATCGTTATGAATAAACATTATTACTTCAAACGGGGTTATCATTGTCTAACATGTATCAGAGCCCAACCCGTGATCCTTTCAATTCCAAACCCATAAACTCTAAATCATGATTTGCGTCACTTTTTTTTCTCTTCTAATCCATCCTCTATCCACTGATATCATAAAAATCATTCATCATCATCTGCTTGTATATTGTTTGTCTTCATTATCATCACATCATCATCCTATATATATCATTAACCTTACTGATCCGATACACAAGCCCAAAACCCTAACAACCCTGTCCTAATTGAGAAGTTATAGCTGGATAGATATAGATACAAGGCAATAAAAGTTCAACAGCCAGAATCTTGCAACATAATATCAAAAATCCAAAAAAAAATTGGACACAACGAAAACCACAGATCTACCTTATTGTTCTTTATCTTGTTGCTGTTTACCATTAAAATCATATCCACAAGTGGCTCATCAACAAAATAGCAAAATACCAGTATTGATTCATTAATTTGTCTATAGGACTACTACTGATTGTCGTTAGTAGATGATGGACAGGAAGGATTTGTTTGAAACGAAAGCTAAGGGAAGGAGTGATGGGAAAGCTAAAGAGAAGATTTTGTGTTCTGTCATTGGTGGTTTTGGTGTTGACTCTGCAACTCTATCATTATAGTTATTTAATTTTTTTTTGGTCGAATCCAGGGTATTAATTCCCGAGACGACTTTTGTTGGTGTCGAATCTAGGGTTCTTATTCCCGAGACGACTTTTGTTGGTGTAGAATCTTGGGTTCTTATTCCCGAGACGACTGTTTGGGATACTTTGGTTTATCCTTTGGATACTTTGGTTATCCGTAAACAAAAATTAGAATAAGGGATACTTTGGGTTATCCCGTTTTATTTTGGTTTATTGTTTTATTTTGCTTTCTTAATTTTCTTCTTCAGTCTGAGCTTTCGCGATTTCGCCGCTCGGACTGCGGGGGAGTATTAGAGGATAAATAGGCCCGGCCCGGTTTGTGGGCTCAGGGTCCATTAGGGTTTCATTATGCTATGTACTCTATAAATATCGTATGAATAAAACATATCTCCAACGAGGTTTATCATTGTCTAACACCATCTTTCGAGCTTGTATAGGTTCGTTTTTTGTGTCTTAGTTTTGATGATCTAATCAAGTTTTTGATCTTAATTAGTACGTTATTTTTAGTTTGTGGTGGTGTGGCGACATGGCGGTGATGAAGAAATACAAGTCATGGTTGGGAAATTAGAATTGGAGGGAAGATGTAGACAAGCCGTTCGATAAAATGCTTGTAACAGAATCAAAGTTAAGCTCATATGGGGCGGTTTGTATTTGATGATTATAAGTCGTGTGTCCATGTTAAGAGTCCAACTTTTCGAGATTGAATGTGCTACTGCTTTAGAATTTGACAAGAAACGTATTGTTTATAAATGAAAAACTGATAACTGTTTGGTTAATGGAATGTTTTGTGATAGAAATTTTTTGATTATGAAACTAGGTATGTTAATAAGGAATTTGAAAATGTAAGGAACTAGGTATGAATTTTGTATACGATTTGGAAAATTAGCGCATTTCGGTTTAGGTTAAGAGACTTGGTTTCGAATGATAGGTCTCTCACTAGTGTCTTGGACTTTGTTTTGGATAGTTCAACTATTATAGTTTTTTTGCATTCAGAGATCATCATTTCTTCAATGTTTGAGTTAGCAATGCTAAAATAAACTCTAGAGTATCTTTTATGTGAGATCTGCTATAGAAATAATAGTTCCTATATATGCGGCCTATTTTATGCAACTCTACATTTGAACTTTGTGTGATTCAGTTTCACCAACAATGTATGCAGATAGTATATGAATTGAATGATGTATGATATGTTGATTACATAAAGTAAACCTTAAACTTCTAGAAACGCTGATTTGTACACATGGTTGTGAAAGCTTTTTGCTTGATTTATATAATCTTTTGGATGGAAATTGTTGTGGATAACAAGTTTGTGATTAGACTACAAGCTAGTTGTAACAATTTGCCTCTCAATATTTGTTGGTTGTTGCAGATCAAAATGATTGCAGATCTTGAGGAATTAAGGGAGCTTGGTTCTAACACATTTGGGACAGTTTACCATGGAAAATGGAGGGGAATAGATGTCACCATCAAGTGAATAAAGAAGAGTTGCTTTGCAGGTCGATTATCTGAGCAGGAGAGATTGGTTAGTAAACTTTATTTGTCATTCAATAATTTATGTATTTTTTGTTACTTTTGATATATCTAATGAAAAATTAATGAATTAATGATACAGTATATGGAGTCACGGAAATAAAGAGTTTGGGGGTTAGTGAAGACAGTTTATGCATATATAATTCCATTTGGGAATGGGTAATGAAAAACAACAATGTAAAACAACCATGGAAACTGATGCGCCATGTGAGCAAGAATGATGTTATGCATTCCTTGAAAGAGGCGATAATATATTTTGTGGAACGTAACTGAAGAGTAAGATATAATAAATTGATTTTTTAGTATTATATCACAGGTGATAAACCACTATTATTATGTGTCGATTTCATAATCATACTATCGTTATATGCTTTAATCATTCATTCACATTAATTTTAATCATCCTCGGGGAACAATTTATTGGGTTCTGAAAACTAATGTTAGCGATTTACATCGACCAAGGTTGAAGTCTTAGTTGAGACATATGTTGTGTTGCATTACGTGTCTAGTCAATCTAGTTGCTTATCAGACAACACTTACTTTATCTGTCGTAACTTATAAAGTTTCTTAGTATCTTCCCCTGATACATAATAAGGCTTCCATAATACGGTCTACTAATTTTCCAACTTCAAAAAAAGGTAAATCCGTGTTAACATGAACTTATTTATAAATTTTTAGTCATGTACTTGTAAACTTTGTGAGAATAAATAAGGTATAACGTGAACTAATAAATAAGTTATTTTTAATCAGTTCTACTAGGTTAACCTTGTCTAAAATGATCAAACAATTAGCTAAATATATTTAGTTTTCAACCCAGACCGTATAATCGAAAATATTGTTTGTTAGGATTTAGTTGTAGACTTGTAACTTATAAGCCAACATAACTCAAAAAGGCAACATAGAAGCTGTTTCAAATGTGACAGTTAACTTTTTTTCTAACAAGAACAAGTGAACCTTGTTTCACATATTGCAGGAATCAGTTGTCGCATGAACATTTTTTTAGATCCCATTTGCTAAAATTGTATATGGACCAGTTATCTTAGACTAAAGTGAATAAAGTTTAGATTTCATAAATGTTTTAATCTGACGTTCAGTATTTGTAATGTTGTAGATCCATCATCCACAACGACTCAGGCTTCTGGAAAGGGCTCGGGAAACCGTGTTGTCATGATTGTAGCCATCGCTAGTAGAGTGTGTTCAATTCTAGTAACTCTAAGGATACAGTCATGACATTTTGGTAATGTTAAGCTTTCTTTAACGGTAGGAGGTATGAGTTGCATACTGGAGGTTAACTTTATCGATAGAGTGCTTATCAATCTGGTTAGAAGGTGTGAGTTGAATATTGGAGGTTAAGTTTACCAATCGAGTGCATACTCAAGCTTTCTTTGATGGTAGGAGAATTGGAATCTCAATCCTGTACAACTTAGCTTTTTATGATTCATGTCACATTCTTGTTGTTTTTAAGTAGAAATCTACATCCTGATGTAAGTTACAGTTTTGTAGTTGGGTGTTTATGTCACTAGATTTTTTTTGAGTGTTTGAGATATTTTGACAAATTGCATTTTGGGTCTTTATTTGGTTTACCCGCGCTTCCATTTTTCCTTATAGTTGCAGTTTTGTGACTTTGAAGATGGTTTAGAAAGTATACAGAACCTATACAAACTATCAAAGTGGCACCTTTAAATAATCAATCTTGCTCAAAACTTTCGCTCCTCCTGCTAAAATAATTAACCAACACGTGATTTGCAACCTTCATTGCGCAATTGGAATTTCAATTCTTTATATCTTACCTTTCTGCCATTTTATCATTTGTTTCACAATGTTGCAATTAGACATCTACAAATTGTTGTTATCCCTTGATATTTGTTCGGGTTTTTGGGTTATTGCAATAAATATGTGGTTTAGATCAGTTTCAACCTTCCTCGTCAAGAATATAACTAAATTCAATGTCCATTATGTATAATACACTTTTTAGGATGATAAGTATCCAACTTAAGAACCGTCTTGGTGATTACAAGTAAGGGTGGCTTTGGTTTGTAATAAAAAGTGGATTTTTTAGATTTATTAATTAAGTTAAACTAGCTTCATGTCTTGGGTAAATGTATATATTCTTATAAAGTTGTATCAGTTGTGATATTCTAAGTTGATGATAGTTTACAATGCTCTTATTAGTTAAGTTTTATTATATGACATGTCCAATATCACTTGTGATAATTCATAAACAAACAGATATGTTTTTTAACCTTTAATATCACCTGTGATATTTTATTGTTTTGTATATTTTTTTATATAGTATCACCTATGTGTTTTCTAATATTTTTATACTTTTTCAGGTACAAGATGGTTTTTATTCCTTTCACCGCAATAGACAAGCAAAATAAATGTTTTACTATGTTCTTTTTGAAAATTTTAATTTGTAATCAATGTTATCTATCACTTGTGATATTATACTGTTAGTAGGAATAAAAAAGGTTAAGCCTCTTTAGGTGAATTTTTATTTTGCTCAAAAGCATTAATAAATTAATGTAACACTTGTTTGATTTTGAGGATACGTCATGTTTTTATTTTCATATTTTCTTCATTTTAATTCATCTTTGTATTTGTAAATGACACTTATTTATCTCTTGTGATATAACATTGTAAGGCAGATGAAGAGTATTTAAATTGTCGTTCTTAATTACTTAAGAGTAATATCTCACGTGATAAAGTAATAAAATATGAAATAAATTATGGTGTTCTACATATGAATAATATCACAGATGATAAAGCAATAAAATGAAAAAAAGACATCATTCATGTATGGTTATATATATTCAGATAACCCAACAACATCTAAGGCCTACAACAGTTAGCCTGCACCTTTTCTAGTTACTTCCATAATCATTCTCTTTCTTTGTTCTTCGACAAACTGCTTCATCTCTTCCTCGTCCGAATGTTCAGTTGCAAATTAGTTTTTTCAGTTTGGCATTTGATTGATGTATTTTGTTTATGTGATTACTTCATATTAAAGTTGTATCATTTGTAATATTTTAAGTTGATGATTGTTTACATTGCTTATTAGTTAAAATGTATTATATGACATATGATTTTAATGATTGGACTAGTTTGCCAACTCCATCATCATCTAGTTTGGTATAGGGTTTAGTGGTTAGGTGTTTAGGGTTTTTGGTATAGATTTTAAAGTTTATGAATATATCACTTGTGATATTATACCTAGTGGTTTGAGGTTTATGGTTTTTGGTATTGGGTTTAGTGGTTAGGTGTTTAGAGTTTTTGGTATAGGGCTTAGTGGTTAGGTGTTTAGAGTTTTTGGTATATGGTTTAGTGGTTAGGGGTTTAGGGTTTTTGTTATAGGTTTTAAAGTTTATGTATACATCATTTATGATATTATACCTAGTGGTTAGGGGTTTAGAGTTTTTGGTATGAGGTTTAATGGTTATGGGTTTAGGGTTTTTGGTACAGGGTTTAATAGTTAGGGGTTTAGAGTTTTTGGTATATACTTTAAAGTTTATGTATATATCACTTGTGATATTATACATAATGGTTAGGGGTATGGGGTTTAGTGGTTAGGGGTTTAGCGTTTTTGGTATAGATTTTAAAGTTTATGTATATATCACTTGTGATATTATACCTTGTGGTTAGGGGTTTAGAGTTTTTGGTACAGGGTTTAGTGGTTAGGGGTTAGGGTTTTTGGTATAGGGTTTAGCGGTTAGGGAGGGGGGTTTAGAGTTTCTGGTATACGGTTTACCGGTTAGTGGTTTATGGTTTTTGTATAGGGTTTAGTGGTTAGTTGTTTAGGGTTTTTGGTATAGGGTTTAGTGGTTAGGGGTTTGAGGTTTTTGGTATAGGTTTTAAAGTTTATGTATACATCACTTGTGATATTATACCTAGTGGTTAGGGGTTTAGGGTTTTTAGTATGGGGTTTAGTGGTTAGGGGTTTAGGGTTTTTGGTATAGATTTTAAAGTTTATGTATATATCACTTGTGATTTTATACCTAGTGGTTAGTGGTTTAGAGTTTTTGGTATATGGTTTAATGGATAGGGGTTTAGGGTTTTTTGTATAGATTTTAAAGTTTATGTATATATCACTTGTGATATTACACCTAGTGGTTAGGGGTTTAGGGTTTTTTGTATAGGGTTTAGGGTTTTTGGTATAGATTTCAGTGGTTAGGGGTTTAGGATTTTTGGTATAGGGTTTAAAGTTTATGTATATATCATCTGTTATATTATACCCAATGGTTAAGGGTTTAGAATTTTTGGTCTAGGTTTTAGTGGTTAGGGGTTTATGGTTTTGGTCTAGGTTTTAGTGGTTGATGGTTTAGGGCTTGGTATAGGTTTAGTGGTTAGGGGTTTTGGGTTTTTGGTAAAGGGTTTAGTGGTTAGGGGTTTAAGGTTTTGGTATAGGTTTTAGTGGTTAAGTATATATCACCTGTGATATTATACCTAGAGGTTAGGGGTTTAGGGTTTTTGGTGTTTGGTGCTTAGGGGTTTAAGGTTTGTGGTATAGGTTTTAGTGGTTAAAGGGTTAGAGTTTTTTGTATATGTTTTAGTGATTATGAGTTTAGGATTTTTGTATAGGTTTTAGTGGTTAGGTATATATCATCTGGAAAAAATGCATGTTACGTGTTGTGTAGAATGATGCAGACTTAGATGCATTTGAGTTATTTAATATATATAACCAAATATGAATGATGTCTACTTTGGTCATTTTATTGCTTTATCACGTGTGATATTACTCATATGTAGAAAACCAAAATTAGTGTTACATTACATTGATTTATCACATGTGATGTTACTCATATGTAGAATACTAGATTATTGTCACATTATATTGCTTTATCAGATGAGGTATTACTCTTAAGTAATTAAGAATGACAATGTAAATACTCTTTATCTTCCCATACTGTGTTATACAACAGAAGGAAATAAATAAGTGTTACTTTTAAAAATAACCCCAAATGAATAGTAAACTATTAAAATAGAAACTTGACGTATTCTTAAAATCAAACAAGTGTTGCAATAAATTAGCATTGCTATTAAGCAAAAAAAATCGCCTAAAGAGACTTAATCCTTTTATTTATACAAAGAGTAATATAAAAAGTGATAAACAACATTTATTACATGTTAAAAGTTCAAAAAAGAACATAAAACTTTTAAGCAAAGTTTTATTCTTAAGCAAACTTGAATTTACGGTAAAAAAATTATGTGCTTGATAATCGCGATGAAAGGCACAAAAACTATCTTGTACATGAAAAATATAAAAATATAAGAAAACACATAGGTGATAATATAAAAAAATATATATAAAGTAATAAAATATCTCAAGTGATATTAAAAGTTAAAAAGCGTACTTGTTAGTTTATGAAATATCACAAGTGATATTAGACATTATTTATGTTATAAAATATCACAAGTGATATTAGACATGTCATATAATAAAGTTTAACTAATAAACATTGTAAATTATCATCAACTTAAAATATTACAACCAATACAACTTTAATATGAAGCAATCACATAAAAAAACTTTGATATTACAAAATCAAATATTTGAGTCTTAAGAAACTTGGCATGAAACATGAAATTTGAATACAAGTTAACTCATCCGTAGAGCTGTAATAGCACTCATAAACTTTACAGTAAATAAAATGTTGGATGACTTGTGACTGAAACTAACAACTAACTAGTATTATAGATCCTTAAAATTAAGCAAGTCACCTCCTAATCAAGCATCATGTTGTTTTGAAAAGTCTGATTGCCAATTCCATCATCATCCCCTTGTGCTGGGGCTTCCTCGTCGTCTACCACAATTAGATGGACCTCCCTTCTTACCAAACTCTGCAATTTATTCCCGAATTGCAACAAAAAATGGTTATTTAATTATTAACATATTAAAGATAAAATGAAACCACACTACTTGAATAACAATCTAATGTTATTAAAGACAGTAACTAATAAAGTTATACGCATTAATAGCCATTTGAATAATTTTCAACCCATTCAAACTATTTGACCCATTATATATTTGCTACTTTCTAAATTTGCAAATTATTACATCTATGATAGCTTTGATCTTGGAGACTTCAGCCCTTGCATCTTCCATGGAGTTGTTGTTCTTTTCATTATGTTGACTCACATACCACTATATCAGATCCGTTTGGCTCATTCTGGCTATTCCAGTCCCTAAAAGAAAAGAAAATATAAATCTACCAACTTTAACTTCATAATGTATCTATATGTATTGTAAACCACTGTCATCAATGCATACCTTCTCGTGCAACAATTTCCTCATGCTGTCTAAGACGCATCATTAGAGCTTGAGTCACCTGCTGAAAGTACTCATTTGTTATAACAAATTTGTTAGCTCTAGGAGCCTCTGCGTTTTCTGTACAAGACAATCAGTCTCGACATTAAATGAAAACAAATTTCCAAAAACCAGGTTACTTTTAAGTACAGGTTGACCCACAGACACTTTAGTGTCCATTTTTGGAAAATATTATTGCGCTCGTGATGATAAAATACATATCTTTCCTTACATCTCTTTCATACCTGTACGATGCATACCTATTCTCGTTTTCTAACCAGCTAACGCCTGGAAATAATCTTTCCTTACATCTCTTTCATTCATAATTTTTCTCACTTTGGCTACTGATTCCCACTTCCCAGAACCTGCATATATACCTATAAGAAACACATAACCTACAGAAGATTGAGGTTCCAACTCAATCAAACGTTCAACAACTACCGTTCCTAGCTTTAAGTTTCCATGAATCCTACAAATCCCTAATAAAGCTTTCCAAACACGAGCATCAGGTTTAATAGGAATCTTTCTGAGCTGATTTACCACTTCATCAAAATGCCCTGCTCGTCCCAAAAGATCGATTAAACATGCATAATGTTCTTGATCAGGCACGTGCTGAACTGCACTCATATCTCAACCATGGATTAAAGAAAAGGTGCACGTTATCTCCAGGTTAAGTGATAATGGGTCAAGTATGTAAAACAAATTTTTTAGCTAACCCGCCAGACCACCCTTTTTCCGCTTACAAAAAAAAATAAAGTTATGCAAAACTAACTAACCTCTTTATCCTAGTTGATATACTACTAGTTAACAATCACGGAAACTGGTGTATCACAATATTTCTGCTAAACCTATATAAACTTAAACAATCTATCCATTAAACACACAAATCGGTCAGAACAAGAGGAGGCGATGCCGCCTTTCAATAACTGTTCTATATCACCTAGATATATCGACAATCAAAACTATCTAAACATGCATAATCTATCAATTAAACACATATATCTACCATAAATTTTCATAAATCTAACATTCACAATCACATTATCATGGCATCACAAATTATCAAAAATTAGTCATTATACGCACTAATAATCACTTTATAACAGTAAAATTTTTAGTATTATGACAACAATCTATCAATAAGCAACTAGAATGAATAAAATCAAAAAAATATTCACAAATATCATAAAAACATAACGAAAATTCACAAATAAGAAGAATCTCACAAAAAAAACTTAAATAGCAACAAACTAATGGATCTGTATAATCGTACCATCATCGGCGTTATGAATCGATTTGTTTGAACCCTTTTTTTCAGGATCGGTTAATTAACTAGTTTCTTATTGCATTTTTGTGTTAATTTCGTGATCTTCATAGTTAATTTGTGCATATTTTTGTATCTTTTGGTTAGGGTTTGATGTGTAGAGAGAGAATGTGTGTGATGTGTGTGTTTTTTGTGACTGGAAATTAGGGGTAGTTGGGGTGTTTACATATTTACATTTTTAGTCCCTCTGATATGTTTCAAAATTTGGCAATAATGGTCCTTCCGTGTTTTTTATTATTTGATCAAATTCTATGTAATCAACGGCTCAGATCTGTCCCTCAGTATGTAAGGAGAAACTAGTATGCAAAATAACTCGACTCTTCTATTATCTATCATATCTTGAAAATTTAGTTAATTGAAATAACTCACCTAAAAGTACGTTCTTTTAAGTAGAAGTGGAGCTAATACAATGACAAATCAACCTTTTTTTTAAAGTTGTTATTGAATCTATAAGTTATTTTTTTAATAAGATATTTAAAAAAATGAATAACAACTAGTATGATAAAACACTCAAATAATTTTGCTTGTCAAAATATTCATTTCTAATTAGCTTTATTTCTTAATTATTACAGTATGTTTCAAAAGGTGTAGATCGGCGGGAACACTCTGATCTCGGGTGTCTTTTGGCACCAACCATTATCTACCCCACAAGGAATAGCTCCGACAACTCTCCTGGCCCAGAGGAGCACCACCTGGAGTGAGACGAGCCGAGACTCGACCCCCGATCTCTTATTCCACAAAGTCTCTTCAGTGTGCCCATAGGTTTTGCGAAGGCGGATACCTATCTGAAGAAAACCAGTTTTGGTGCGATATATATTACTATTATTTTTACGTTAAGTTCGACCCCATTAATAAAATTTGGTCCAACCTGTGTGTAAGGCTGTGTATAATAAGGAAGTTAGGCGCGTCCCTCACTAATACGCGTTGTTCACTAAAACACATCTCTCTCACGTTGATGATGACAAAGATGAAGAAGTCGATCTATGCATGGATCGAGTTGTACACGGTGATGTGTATGTTTTTTTTGTTTTTGTGAGATATATTTGTGTTTAGGTGGGATATGTTTGAATTGTGAAGTTGGTTGTCTTATTACACTTTGTTGATGGTGAAGTGAAAAATATGATGTGACGCTAAATTGGCATTGATGATGTTGATCATCACTACATTCATTTTCATGAAAAACATGTATATTTTCTTGTTGGGACCCTAAGAACATTATAACATTCATGCATGATCCACATGT
Organism: Tanacetum coccineum; assembly: GCA_026074375.1. Taxonomy (NCBI): domain Eukaryota; kingdom Viridiplantae; phylum Streptophyta; class Magnoliopsida; order Asterales; family Asteraceae; genus Tanacetum; species Tanacetum coccineum. The sequence continues at coordinate 15,429 of BQNB010061723.1, forward strand.
TGTTGAAGAAAAAAAGGCACAAGTTGGTTGATGGAACGATCGACTTGTGAAGTCGGTTGCATGTGTGTGCGCGCGTTGTTTAATTGGTTTTGTAGAGTATATTTTGTATAAGTGAGTGTGTTATAGTAGTAACGTTAATAGCCGTGTTACACTCTTTTAGTGATGATATTGGTGATGGAAAGAAAATATGTTGTGATGTTAAGTTGCCATGACGGTGCTAATAAGCACCAATGATTTAAAACCCGGTTTTCTTATCGACCCATTTTAGTCGCTGGTTCACTGGGTCACCGGTTGAACCGCTAGTCGAACCGGTTATATACATATGTATATATTTTTTTCTATATTTAATAAGTAGTGATGCATGATCTTATGATTTATCCGTCTTCATTCTTACATTCGATCGAATCGATGAAAAAGATTGAAACTCTACCAATAAACTTTGTTTTTAAGCTCAATATCTAAAACAAGGGTTTCTTTAACTTGTGCCAAAGGGTACAAGTTAAAAAGAGCCCCACAACCTATGTGTCATCATCTGAATGACAGTCATAAAGTGATCCTCATATCAAACCCCACAACCACTGACTAGATATTCAGAAGATGACACGCAGTATGACTCTCTTCAACTTGTATCCCTAGAGCACAAGTTAAAAAAATCCCTATAATAATATAATAAAGACTTGCAACAACAACAGATTTGATTCTAAGTTATAACCGTTAATATTAAGGTTGCAAAAATCGTGAAACGTGAGCCGCGAGGTCGATCACCTTGTAGCTTGTAATCGATCTAGGCGGAATTAATCGGATTGACCTTTCTGGCAAAATTTGGGTATTTTCGGCAAATTTTGTGTATTTTCTGCAAATTTTGTGTATTTTCGGCGGGTTTTAGGTATTATTGGCAAGATTTTTTCTAAAAAACAACTTGAAACAGTTACTATAAGTGATCAAAACAAGTTTGCTGTGAGTTTTAGGTACTTCCGGCAAGATTAGAAGGTTTCCGACAAGTTTGACCGCCGTTGACTACGATTGACCTATTTGTTTGACCAAGTTACATAAATTGGCAAGGTCAATGGCCTTGTAACGCTTAGGCGGCGATTAATCGGCCTTGTAGACTTTTTTTTCATCACTGATTAATATAAAAAAAATATTAATTGATGTTTTTAAGATAATTTATAACTTTAATTTAATGTATTACATATGTGCATGCGTAAGATAGAAGATCAAACCTATAGTTTTTTTGTATGCCTAAACTGATATAATTAAACTTAAAAACTCTAATTTAATGTATTATATGAGCATGAGAGAAATATGAGCATTTGACCAGAAAAGAAGATCAAACCAATTTAACTCTCAATTACACTTAGGTAGAGAAAAAAAATTAGATTTTTTATTGAAAAGTCACGATTCGATCAGGTTTATCAAATTGAATAAATTTAGGTTAACGAAAAATTAGCTGTTTAATATGGTTTTCAAACAAACAAAAACTCGATCACATTTGATTTGATTTTTGAGCCCGTTTTCGTTTCAACCGAACTGATCAATCCGGGTTAAAACATTGTCAAGCACTATACCGACTCTAACATAAATTACATATGGTTTTCAAACATCTGTTAGAAGGATTTGAGATATACTAAATAAACACGAGAATATATACTATATATACTATATACTATATATATATATAACATAAAAGATTTCGTCTTTATTAGAAGGATTTGCATATTTAAAGGATACCCCCTATATAACCTAGTCAGAATCATCTAATCAGTCTACACCATTCTTGTTTACTTTCTTCAAGAACCGCCCAAAAAACACTCTCTCTCTATACTTAATATTTAAGAGAAACAAAAGTGATTTATTCTGGATATAAAAATATGGCTGATACCTCTGCTTCATACATTCATTTGGTAAGTTTATACTTTATTTCTTAATATTTAGCTATGCATCAAGAGTATACATATCTTTCACATATATCATAGCTTAGTACTTATGCATATGCATGTGAGTGATCTGACATATCTCATATGTATCATTGACACCTATAGTTGTTTATATGCTTATTATGTTTTGATAATTGATAAGCAACTTTGATGTATCTATTAGATATAACTTACTAATAGACAAGCAACTTAATTTGCAGGTACATCATTTAATAGAAGAATGTTTGCTATTCAATATGAGCAAAGAAGAATGCATACAAGCCCTATCTAAGCATGCAAACATCATGCCTGCCATCACTTCTACTGGTAATTACTAGTATTAAAATTTCATATTGTTATATACACCTTAGAAAGTAAACAAGCAATTACATTTACTTTAATTTATAAAGTTCATCCAAATTTTCAACTCCACTACATGAAAAATTATCTATGTTAAAGTTACCTTATCATCACAACATGCTTGCTTAATTTCAATGTTTTTCCACTAAATATTGCAAGAAGTATTTGAAGGCATACCATATTTGATGACTTTTGATTGTATGTGGAGTTGTTAATATTGGCTAGTGCCTAGTGGGAATACTAAACAATAGGAGTACTTTAGTAGTAAAATAGTCTATAAAATCAATTGTTTATTGAATAAAATATAATTAATATGACAGATTTCATGAATGGGTCCTATAAAAAATCATATTAACCATATTAATGTTTCTTTATTAGAATGATAATTGTGTTTTATAAACTTATATGATATATAATATTCATCAACATGCAACAATTTTTCAATCTTTCGGCTAAATATTACTATAAGAATTTGAAAATGAAATAAGATAATGTTTATTAATATAAGTTTCGTTAAAAACTATGGCCTAATAAAACACTTCAACCTATATTTTGATACAACTTGCACTTGCAATGTAAAGTTAAAAAGTTACCTTGTTTATGCATATCTCAAAGCAAGTACAGTATATATGTTTTTCGTTTGTAACAAATTTACTCAAATTTAAATTACCATAGGCATAACTTTTTGTTAAGGATACCAGAAGTTAAAAATGGCAAAATAGACAACTTAAAAACAGTGTCGTTGTGATGAAATGGGTAACAAAACCACTCATAAATATACCAATTATTGATTTCCATATATTGTGTTACCATAGAAGCATGTCATTTACACAAGTGCTTTTGGTTTCCATTTATCTTATGCACATGTTTCATATGTTATGTGAATTTAGTGTGGAGTGAGCTTGAAAAGGAGAACAGAGGCTTCTTTGAGGCATACAATAGCACAAGACCAAGGGATCACGACACACAGTCCATCTCTTATCCATCGTCTTCTTCGTCGTCGTCATCTTCTTGTTAATTATCATCACCGGTTATTGTAAGATAAATGATTTAGATACGTTGTACCTAGTGGTTTAGAGTTTGTCCTAGTTGATATGGTGGTGTAATTTGCGAAGTAGTAGTATTAGCACGCTTAGATCGTTTCGTGTTGTTTTTAATCTCAAATGCTCGGGATTATGTCATAAAGAGAGCATAAAGAGATTTTTTCGGATTGAATTGAGTCGTGTGAATGGAGATCAAGTCTCGTAGTAAACTCTTGTACTCGGACCGGTTATATTATGTATTGTTTGATAACGAGGATTTTTATATTTGCGATCCACTGCGGGGGTGAGGCTAGTTTAGGGACTGTTTGTGTAATCGCAAATAACGGCATGGATGTTTTTTTGCAATTTTTTGAGATTGTTTCTACAACGCAAGAAAACCGGCGGGGACATTCATGTAACTTTCAGCGACACGAACAACTAATAACTGGATTCAACGCAAAATTGATTCTACAATCGCAGTAAATGACCTGCTTAACTGAAATGTTTTGACCATGTCTGAGTTTAGCCGCTCTCAAATATGTACTTATGTTTATAATCTTAAAAACTTGAAAATGCTCAAAGGTAAGTAGATTAGTTTCCCTAATATACCTTTTATTAATACCCATTAATTCCTTTAAAACTTTATTAATCTCAAATAGCAATGGCATCTCAGACAAATAATTAATGTAAACTTAAAAAACAGCTACAAGGTTTATAATTTGAATGGAAACTTTTTAATGGTTTCTAAGCACAACTACATGGTTTACCAAATTATGAATGACAGGTTATTTTATCACACGGTTTATAATTTTTGAAACACACAATTCTTTTTTCGTTAGACGAGTACATGTTTATATAGTAACAAGATTTTATAGTAGGAGATATTTATATATTATAGTATAGTTTGGTTTAGTGTTTTGTATAACATTTTGTTTAAACAAAATATCAATGTAACCATCAGTCATTATAAAATTCAGTTCTTGTGTTCGTATTCACTTTTTCAAGACGAGAAAACAAGCCAAGACGAGGTGACGTAGTGTGTCTGTCCAAGGTTTATGGGCATAGGTACGCGTGGTGATTGCATGTCATGCGTTTATCCTATGTACGATGACACATGCAAACATGCAGGTGTCACATACCTCTTTCCAATGTCTTCTTGTCAGTGAAAATCCAATTCATTGTCTTACATTGGCTTATAGATCGACAAATCTTGTGTCCAACGGATATGATTATATCCATATAGGAACTTTTTATCTTTTAAAGTAGCATTATTCACAAAGGATTTACAAAATAAAATCCACAAAGTGACTTGGCAAGTGTGTTGGTCCAATCACATTGCATATTAATTTCTTTTTCTTCTTGCTTACCCTCCACATTTTGTTGCCAAATCATCATGTGGATATTATTTTGTAAAGTTTTGGTGGATGTAGCATTATTCTTTAAAGTATATGAAACTTTTATATGTATAGTAAATTATAACGATATAACATTTGGCATTACGCTAATCATGAGATTTTTCACCACTTTTGAGAATAATTTACGGAAACAGTTATTGCAGTTATCGGTTCGTTGCAAAATTAGTCTTTAGTGACTAACTTTACAATGAAACGCTAACTCAAGTAAGGGCGGAGCTACCTTAAGGCAAAAGAGGACTGACCCTCCCACATCTTCCTATCTTTATGTTAAATTATTGTTAGATTTACATTCTAAACTTCAAACTTTACACAGAAAATAAGAGTTGGCCCTCTTAAATATCGAGAATAGTATTGCGAACCTCCCAATAAATATGTTCAAGCTCCGCCACTGAACCGAATGACTATTTCTGTAAAAAAATTCACTAACCTCGAGATAAATATTATACGAAACAATATTTGGATTATCGTTCCGTTGCAAATTTAGTCTTTAATGTAAAACCACGGGCAAAAACCTCGTTTAATAGTATAAGTTAGAGAAAACATGTACTACTTATTAGAGTAGAAAGAGAATTGATATTTTTCCGTAAGACTAAGTTACCGCGGTCACGACAATCACATCAGCGCAAGCAGAGTTGGTCAGGAGGTTGTACCACATGTGGGAGGTCTCGGGTTCGAGCTTTTTCGTGGGTTTTTTCTTTTGCGGAGAAAAAAAAGGAGTGGGGTTTATCTCTTAAGGCGGAGGTTCGAGTCTTGCATACTGCGCAATACTGTGGGCTCGAATCACTAACTACTAGCTTGCCGTTTTAAAAAAAACGCAAGCTCACTGCGACATTCTTCATTACCAAGTTAGCGTAATAAAGCAACCACTGTCATAAAAAAAACATAACCCACTTAAACACAACTATAACTCATAATAACAAGTAAATAACACACACTCACAAACGTCAACTCTCACGCGACTTGGTCGAGGGTACGATCGAATCTTGCAAAATACCATGTTAGACGCTTTCAAGAGAGGGAGGTGTAAGTGTAGGTGTGTAACAAGTAACATAAGAGACGCGTCTCCTTTAAGGTGACCGAGCAAGAACGACCGTCCATTACTCATGGTCTAAGGAGTGGAATATAATTAGTTTTAGAATTTATTTAGTGCAACTTATTTTTGTATTCTTTTTTGCCATACAACACGCAAGATTTGCATCATAAGCATTTAGCAGCACATGTCATTTTCCCTTCACAATAAGTTATAACATTTTCAGCCAAATTAGATGAAAGCTGTTCACATGACTCTCTATCATCACATTTATTTGAAGGGATTTTTTGGCTAGTTTGTATCTAATGATCATAGTATGTTCGCAACACATTTCGCCCTAGTTCATGTTAGGTCATAGTTTTCATAGGATTAGCATACCTCTTTCACTCATCAAGCGAGTGTTTCAAATGTTGTCGAGTCATTTCACATTGTTCGGTCTCGTGTAATTTGTGTATATAGATTTCAACCTTCTTGAAAATTGATTCTATATTAACATATTAATTGAAGGTGTTTTTTACTTTCCAAAAAATAATTATTAGTTTTGAGGCTTATGAATTATGATACAAAATTACTTCAACAATGATGCCTGTATAATCTTGTAGATAAGCTTCTCGCTGGACTAACTCATTAAAAGCTCATGCAGCAGTGGGCAGTAGCCCATAAATAAGTTTCTTTGTTGTTGTGGGTTAATACTTGATTGGGCCAATATGATGAAATAAGTGATTACTCGAACTTATAACATACTACATAGATACTATCGGTGTAAAATTTTCTAGTTCGACACCATAGAAAGTATGTCTCGCTATTCGGCTGTGATGAATCAGCTACAGGGTTTGGCGACGTAGATTTAATGACTCTTTGTCGGGCGAGAGTGTGTAGTCTAGTTTTGACATAGAAATATGTGTGCATAAAGTCGAACAGAAGGGAAAACTATATTAGAAAATTGTGTTTGTAACTTGTAATTAACCTAACACCATTAAATCAAGCTTATATCTCGATACCTTAGCTAAGTCATCAATATCGTGACCAAAACTTGTTAACCTGTATTATAGCCTGTATCCTTGTATGTGTATGTAATGGGCTCAAGCCCGGTTCTAAATGTTTCCTTGTATGTACATTTATGTACAATATCATTATTCAATGCAAATCAATCAGACATTCCTTACTTACATGGTATCACAAGTCATACGATTCTTCAAACCTTAAAAACTCTCTCATTGCCGTCCCACAAAAACCCGAAATCGATCCTTGTTCTTTTTTTTTGTTTCGTGTTGGTGATTTGTGCTTAGGTCACAAGTCCACACATTGATTATGTTTGGTTGTTTGTGCATCGGTCACGAGCTCAGTTTATTGATTCATTATCCCTACTGTTATATCGCATCAAACCCTATCTCCCTAAACCTCTTTTTCATATTACACGCATAGTGTTCCTCTAATACCACACTAAACATTCAAGATGACCACCACTGAAGGCTTATTGGCTAAATTATTGAAGAAACTTGGGTTAAATGCTACTTTACTTTGAACAATTTCTGTGAAGTCTGAGGTCAAATAATACCACATTTAGTCTTCCCAATAAATGCTACCTCTCCGGCCACACCCGTAAGCCATTACAGCTCACAGTCCAAAGGCCCTAGTAACTATCCGGTTATACAACACATGCCCAATCCTTTATCCCTTGTGCCTCCTTGTGGCACCACATGTTACACCTCCAACGGGGCTTTTCACACCAGCCGGCCCCAACAATTACCTGTCGGCCCACCAGCCGCCCCATCAAACCCTACTAGCCCAACAGACTACCAAGCCAACAAAATGGTTATCGGGAACTTTATAAAATATAATACATCTTTTAATAACAAAGACGTACTCGAAGGAATCACTAAAATCGGGATTAAAACGAATAAGTTATTACGATTACAAGTTTACGCTAATTAAAACTAAAAACGGTAAACTAGCTGTTGTGAACAGTAAAATTACTATTCACACCAGAATTTTAAAAACTTAAAAATGTAATATTTTGATCACTCGTCTTACTACGAAGACGTGGACGTAAGAAACGCGAGCAACGGACTTAAAACGACCAAATTAGGTCATTTTTACGAAAAGTATATTTATAAACGTTTTCACTTTATAAATATTATTTTACTAAAACGATTAGTCGGTGATTATGCTATATAGAATATTACGTGGTTATCAAAGTGCTATAATACTAGGGAGTTTCATAATGAGGCCTCTTCGGATGGCGTATCGACGAGTTGTTGGATTTACGATTTAAAGTGTCCTAACTCCTCGTACGTCATGTCATGACCTCTTAAATTATGATAGCCCGAACGATAGTACGATGTAACAACTATAAGATTATATTATGTTATTAATATAAGTACTCGGTACTTATACGACCTATATTTAATTAGGTTGCATTCGGGAATAATCGTGAAGCATTCCCACACTTGATATAAATTATCAGATCACTCACTTGAGGTGAGTTCATAGCCCCACACTTTTTACAGTTTTACTGATTTACTATTATTTGGGGTGGAAACATGCTTTGTTTTACAAATTGGACGCAAGTGGATATTTTGCATTGATTACATGTTTGCCTAAGTAGCGATAACCCAAGTTAAGCCCATTATCATGAACTGTCAATTGCATAGATGTAGTTGGGAATTACATTATGTGAGCGCGAATGTTATTTAATAGATCTATTTGGGAAACGACCTCCCCGTTCGGGTGACTAGCTATCACCGGGAACGAACGTTATAGCATGTCGAATCAGGGATGTTTCGGGTTAGAACATCATTTCGGGCTGAGTAGCAATATTTTGCGAACAAGACTGTCGAGCTTCAGTGTCATGAGCTTAGTGTAAATGTAATCTGGTTTTGTGATTGTTTGCATATGTTGTAACATCACGGGAAAGTCTTGCGGTCCTGCATAATTTAAATACATAAACCTATGAATTCACCAACATTTTTGTTGACGTTTTAAGCAATATTTTCAGGAGGTCAATAGGCACGAGGTGCCAAGGATGCATTGGGTTACGTTTTGGATTGCACGCTTAAAGACTTTTATATCATATTTTGGGAAATCTATGTCATCTTTTGTAATATTAAACAAGGAACAAGTGAAGCTATAAGCTTTTGTAATATGTCTTTTAATTAAATCCAATGTATCAATTTAAACAACTTTTTGTGTCGTTCTTATATATATCTTGTGCTGTTGATCTTGAAGTAACACGCCCCGGATCCTTATTCCGCTGCGACCCATTTTGGGGGTGTTACAATTACGATTGCGATATTCGTTATCACCCGGGGAAAGCCAATGTCGTTGCTGATGCTTTGAGCAGGAAAGAACGAGAACCACCGTTAAGAGTTCGAGCCTTAGTCATGACTATTAGTTTGGATCTTCCCAAACAAATCTTGAATGCTCAGACTGAAGCACGGAAACCAGAGAACATCAAGAATGAAGATGTTGGAGAAATGTTGGTTGAAAACGCTAAAAATCCAGAGGCAATTAGGACGGAAAAGTTAGAACCCTGTACGGATGGAACCCTATGCCTCAATAGCAGAAGTTAGTTACTTTGTTATGGTGATTTGCGGACTGTGATCATGCACGAGTCCCACAAATCAAAATACTCTATACATCCGGGTTCTGACAAGATGTACCAAGATATGAAGAAGCTATATTGGTGGCCCAATATGAAAGCCGACATCGCCACCTATGTTAGCAAGTGTTTGACATGTGCTAAGGTCAAGGCTGAGCATCAAAGACCATCAGGATTGTTGGTACAACCCAAGATACCTGAATGGAAGTGGGAAAACATCACCATGGATTTTGTTACTAAGCTTCCTAAGTCGTCGCAAGGCTACGACACCATTTGGGTCATTGTTGACCGACTCACTAAGTCTGCGATCTTCACACTGATGAGAGAGACTGGTCTGATGGATAGACTTGCCAGAATGTACCTAAAGGAGGTGGTCACGAGGCATGGAATACCTCTCTCGATTATTTGTGATCGTGACCCGAGATTCGCATCCAATTTCTGGAGGTCACTTCAGAATGCTTTAGGTACTAGTTTGGATATGAGCACTGCGTACCATCCACAAACCGATAGGCAAAGCAAGAGGACCATTCAAACTCTCGAGGATATGTTGCGTGCTTGTGGGATCGACTTTAGAAAGGGTTGGGTTAACCATTTGCCATTAGTCGAGTTCTCGTATAACAATAGCTATCACACTAGCATTAAGGCCGCACCATTCAAAGCACTTTATGGTCAGAAGTGTCGTTCACCTGTATGTTGGACCGAAGTTGGAGAAGTTTAAATCCTCGGTCCAGAATTAATACAAGAGACGACCAAGAAAATCGTCCAAATCAAGCAAAGGATGTAAGCCGCTCGTGATCGACAGAAGAGTTACGCCGATCTGAAGCGTAAACCGATGGAATTCCAAGTCGGGGATAAAGTTATGCTTAAAGTTTCGCATTGGAAAGGGGTCGTACGTTTTGGCAAACGGGGGAAGTTAAACCCCAGGTATGTTGGACCTTTTAAGGTGTTAGAAAAGGTTGGAGAGGTTGCTTACAAGCTCGAGCTTCCTGAAGAGCTGAGCAGAGTTCATAATACATTCCATGTGTCCAACCTGAAAAAGTGTCATGCCGATGAACCATTAGCCATTCCATTGGATGGACTTTATCTTGATGACAAGCTTCTTGTTTGCAAGAAAAGGAAGCTAGGGTTTATATTTGGAAAACTAGGGTTTTCTTGTTTGCAAGCTTGGTTTAAAAAACTAAACAAGGGTTTAGATTGTATTTCTCATCATCATACATCACTTTGAGGTTATATATAAACCTTTATGTCTTTACTTTTATCATTTTTATGAGTATATATGTTCTATATAGTTAAATCACCATTTAGGGTTTTAAACATGTTAAATGGATAACTTACTTGTGATTATGATTTTTAACACTTTTTCATATGATATGTGATTGGTAATATCATGGAATAATGAGATTATAAGTATGTTAACATGTTGGTTAAGTATAAAAATGTATATGTACAAATTAGGGTTTTTAAAGTACTTAAGGAAAGTTATGTTTTTCATGTGATGTTAATAACTCGTAAATCTTGTTCATGGACTTGGTAACTTGGACAAATGGACAATATGTGGACTAATGGACTCTAATATATATATGACATATAACATATATGGTATATAAGACTTGTGAAGAAATTGTGGTATTTTAACTAGTTGAAAAGTACATAAAATAAACTATATAAATGAGTATACAAATGAATTGCAAAAGGGCTGTTTGGATTTCGTATTTTAAACAGGGGGTTTGACACTTTATAAAAATAATACGACTCATGATGATTCCAAAAAGGTAAGAAACTCGAAAACGGATTAATAACAAAATAGATACACTAATTACGAGTTATACGTTAATTAAACGGATTTATAAAATAACTTTTATAAATATTATAGAAAACAGAAAGTTTGGTAGTTTTAACAGATTTTACATATTTTTAGGATTCCAAAACATTAAGAAACGTAATTTTTTGATTAAAAACGAAGAATTTATGAATTACGCAAGTTTATATACTTAAAATGTATACAAATATTTTTATAAAACTATTTTTATAAAAAGTTACTGTTCGTGACAGAAACATTAATTTTTGTAAACTTCATAAATAAATAGAAATTTCAATTACGAGAACGTGCTCGAAAGAATTACTAAAAATGGAGCTAAAACGTTTACGATAATTCGAGTTTATAAAAGTAATTTTATAAACTATAAACAGTAAAAATTACTATTCATCAGCAGACCCCACTTTATAAAAATGTGATAATTTTGATAACAAAGACGTGGTCGAAGGAATCGCTAAAATCGAGATTAAAACAAATAAGTTATTGCATTTAAGGGTTTTACGATAATTAAATTTATAAAACGTCATGAACAGTAAAAGTACTATTCATCAGAATGTTATAAAATATAAAATGTAATATTTTTATATATCATCCCAATACGAAGACGTGTACATAAGAAACGCGAGAAACGGGAAAGTTATGCTAGTTTTACTAAAACGATAATTATAAATGTTTTCACTTTATAACAACGATTTCTAAATTACAAATAGACGGTGATGAAGCTATATAGAATTATATGTGGTTATCAAAGTACTATATTACTAGGGAGTTTCATAATGAGGCCTCTTCGGGGTGGCGTATCGACGAGTTGTTGGATTTACGATTTAAAGTGTCCTAGCTCCTCATATGTCACTACATGACCTTTAAATTTATGATAGCCTCCGAACGGATAGTATGATGTAACTACCTTAGCTTGTATATGATGGTAGTTAATTCAAAGCGATTAGTTGGCTTATACGACCTATGTTAATTTAGGTTGCATTCGATCATTTACGTGACACGCTATATGTGATATTTAGATTATCAGTAACTCAAGGTGAGTTCATAGCCCCACATTTTTACGATTTCAATGATTTATAACTTTGGGGTTGAACTTGCTTTGTTTTTATAAATTGGACGCAAGTGTATATTTCTATATTGATTACGTGTTGCCATAAGTAGCGGATAACCCAAGTTGGCCATTATCATAAAATGTCTAATGGCTTAGATGTAGGTTGTGAATTACATTATGTTGGCGCGAATGTTATGAATAGATCTATTTGGGATTGACCTCCCCGTTCGGGTGATTAGCTATCACCGGGAATGAACGTTATAGCATGTTGATTTTGGGTGTTTAGGTTGGTACATCTGATCGGGCAGAATAAGCAATTAAAGCCTACATCATCCTAAACAAACACACTAGGAAAGTCAAAGAATTACTTAACGTGACTTTCGATGAAACTCCTCCACCCTTTAAGACATCACCCTTGGTAGATGAAGACTTAGATGAAGCAGAAGCAATTAAGGTCACCAAAAAGAAAAACCTAGAAAATGACATTGTGGATGAAACTTTATAGATTGATGAAATAGTCAACATTAAGAAATCTAGGAACCATCCATTAGAAAATGTCATAGGAAACCTTAACCAAAGAACCCTTAGATCACAAGACCAAAACCAAAGTAACTTCTTTTGTTTTATATCAAATATAGAACCAAAGAATGTAAATGAAGCCTTAACGGATAATAGTTGGATAGTCGCTATGCAAGAAGAATTAAATCAATTCATTGCTAACGACGTTTGGGAGTTAGTTCCACAACCTAGGAATATGACAATCATAGGAACTAAGTGGGTATTTAGAAATAAGTTAGACGAGAACGGTGTTGTTTCTCGAAATAAGGCTAGGTTAGTTGCTTACAGCTATAATCAACAAGAGGGCATCGATTATGATGAAACTTATGCTCCAGTTGCTAAACTTGAGTCTATTAGGATATTATTAGCTTATGCTTGTGCCTTAGATTTTAAACTATTCCAAATTGATGAAAAAAGTGCATTCTTGAACGGTTTTATCAATAAGGAGGTATACGTGGCACAACCTCTGGGATTCATTGATTTCGAAAAATCAGATCATGTTTATAAATTAAAGAAAGCTTTATATGGTCTTAAACAAGCACCCAAAGCTTGGTATGATAGATTAAAAGCTTTCCTTATTAAACATGAATATAAAATGGAATGTAGAATAACACACTTTTAACTTCCGAAGAAAAAGTTCAAATCTCATCCATTGGTTCAAATATATGTCGATGACATTATAGTTCGATTCGAATTTTCAAGAGCATGTGTGCGAATTTGCCAAAATCATGCAATGACGAGTTCGAGATAGGCAGATGGTTGAACTAACTCTTCTTGGATTACAAATAAAAAAAATGGAAGATGGTATCTTCTTTAATCAATCTAAGTATATTAAAGAAATGCTTAAGAAATTTGGTCTAGAAGATTCTAAACCAATGAAAACCCCCATGTTCTCTGATACTAAACTCACGAAAGATAAAGAGTGTGAGTCGGTAGATAGTACCAAGTATCAAGGCATGATAGGTAGTTTATTATACCTAATGACAAGTAGGCCCGATATCATGTTTAGTGTCTCCCTTTGTGCCCGCTTCTAAGAGGCTCCCAAAACCTCTCACCTTGAAGCAATTAAGCGTATCTTCTGATACATTAAAGGCACTATGCACTTAGGATTATGGTATCCTAAGGGACCAGCATAGAAACCGTAGTATATGCCGACTCTGATCATGCGGAGGATTATGTGGATCGAAAGAGCACTAGCGGTATTTGTACATTCGTAGGATGTTGTTTGACATCTTGGTTCTCGAAGAAACAAACCGCTCTTGCTATATCCACTACCGAAGCCGAATACGTAAATACCGGAAAGGCAGGTCAACAAGCACTATGGATGAAACAAGCTCTCATCGCTTCAACGACTACGACTCGACACGTTCCCCGTATCATGTTGTGATTAACAAAGGCGCGATTGACCTTAGCAAAACCGCGGTGCACTATTCTCTGTACCAAACACATCAAATACGGTCACCAACTTTCTCTGGATATATGTCCAGAAAGGACATATCTCAATCGAAAAAGTGTCGTCCGTCGACAATATTGCTGACATTCTTACTAAACCCTTTAAATGTGAATCGTTTAACTATATGCGTCTTGGTTTAGGAATGATGGAACACATTTCATAATTCATATTAGTCCGCTTCTCCTTTTTCTGTCTCAATTCTAGTCCGTGTTCCATTCCGTGTCGTGACAACTTAAATACTTCATCCGAAGTACTTTAAGCAGCTTTAATTCGTGAAATGCAAATTAAAATGTCACTCCTCTTCATAAAATTTTCATCAAAAACTGAGTCCAAAATTCTTTACTGAGGGCGACCCCCATACCATAGGCGGCCCCCTAATATATTTGGGACCGCCTGGCATTATGGGACCGCCATCAGCAGACTCCCATATTAAACACTTAGTTAAAAAATTTCAAACCACAAAAACAAACATCCCCCTTCGTGCTGCAAGTGACGAACACGACTCAAACAACCCAAAAGCTCAAAATCACCCATCAAAACAAAAATTGAAGATAAAATCAACACTTACAATCATTTACAACATCTTAAAGATCATCAATTGTAAGTCATTTCATCTATTTTCTTTCAATTTGAGTATAGGGTTCATGATGAACACCAAAAATTGAAATTGGGGATTTTTGATTTTTCTTTCAATTTTATACAATTAGGACTACTAGATACCAATGGTATACTATTAGCGTTCCATAACATAGATTTGCATATATTAGTGAGCTTGTAGAAAAATTGATTTTGAACCAAAACCCCAATTTTATTTTCAAATCACTCACGTTAGGAACATAGTAAAATTGTTGTTATGCATTGTTAATCCAACCTAAAAATGTTTTCAAACACATGCATAATGATCTCATGAACAAATTTTGAGATACATAATTCATATGTATTTTTCGACTTGTTTGGATGAGAAAAATCAAATTAAGGAGCATTTGGGTTAACTCTTAAGATTTTATGTTTAGGTCGAGTTAATCGTTACTCTACATTTGTTACATTTAGGCACACACTAGAAACAATGCTCATGACATATTACAAGTAAAAAGTAATAAAATGTGATTTCATTTTCTTTTAGGAAATCATGCCTCGCAAATCTTCTGAAGATTACAAAAATACAAGACACTATATCCCTAAAATTTCACATGAATTCCGTTCTCCAATAAAAGAAAAACTAAGAAACCTTGAAGAACGTTAAATTCACGAGGGTCGGGTGGTTTTTGATAACTTTATGGATCTAAACTATGTTCGGTCTTTGTTCAATTTTCTCGAGTTTGAGTGTCTCCTTGAAATCATTGAACATGTGTGTCCTCTTTTTATTCTTGAGTTTTACAGTCAGTATTGATTGAGTTATTCTGACAAAGGTCAAATGTTTGTTGAATTTGTTATTCAAAATCAATACTTTTCTCTTTCTCTTGAAGACTTTGCTCAAATTCTTAGAATACCAATCAAGTTTCTCAAGTTTTTCAAAACCCACCTAACATTGACCCTCACTTGGAACCATTTTACACCCGCCAAACCGAAATCATCAACCGTCAAGTACAATTACGAGATGAGCAACATGGTAGAGTAAGGTCAATCAGAAAAAGTCTCAGAAGGTTGTGGAGAAACATGAAGAAGTGAGCTGTGAGGGAAATTACTTATGACATATTTCTATTACGCTTTATACCAATCTATTATGGCTTAGGTATTCAAACTTATGCTACGTATTAGTACTTAGTACGAATAAGAAACAGTACTTGCCTTGGATGATCATTCAATTTTATCATCCTAAACCCATGCTTGCATGCACCTTGATACACTTTGGTTATTGTTATATTATGCATGCTTATAAAATTATCAATTTGCCTACATATGATTTCTTGATTGAGCTTAGGATGTTTAGTCTTATAACCTTGATTGTTAAGTATTAGATGATTCATGGTGAATTGGAATTGACTACAAAAGGGAAAAATAGGAAACTGTCTCTGTACAGGATTTACAGAAAATCAGGAAAACTAGAAAAATTTCCTGTCTCCAGAGAACGGCCCCCATAACTACTGGGCGGCCCCCTAATATATATGGGACCGCCAGGTATTTACGGGACCGCCATCAGAAGTCACAAAATTTTCACTGTGGCTCTTGATTTTCTGTGCAGTTGACTATTCTTTCTTAGACCCAGCTAAACCTTTTGCATTTTGCTAAACCACTTTTGGAATCCAATAATTCAACTCTCATCCTTTTTCACTTTAATCTTTTCCTCCCTAATTAAATAAGTCATCGTCCCCACTTCTATCATCATCTTCATCTTCTACACACCATTCTACCATGAATTCCACTAATGCTTCCTCATCTAATCCTTCAAAGAAAATCAAACTCACCATAATCCCTCCTAGACAACTATTTGTCAAAATATCTAGTGATGAAGATTTCACCTCCACACCTTCTCCTACAACAACTTCTTCATCTCCAACTCCTCCAAATGCACCATCAAAAACCACATATACTAATCGAACATCATCAAGTCATGAGAACACATCTTCTTCCTTTCACTCAAAACTTCAAATCTCACCACCATCCTCAAATGAACCAACTTCTCCTCATCACTTGAACCCTTTGCTTGACAACATTTTGAATGTTTCTCCTAGACCTTTAAACCCTCAACCACTTCAAAGTCATCCTTCTTTGGATATCACACTCTCTTTGTCACCAATCACTCATCTTGATCACATTCATGACACTCCATCACCACCATCTCCACCACAACCTCAACCACCTATCATGCAATTCTCATTTTCCTATAACTATCATGACTAGCATGGTTCAACGTGCATCTGTTTTGCTCTTACAACAACCGAAACCTTTTCTTAAACTCCTAAGAGAGGTGAGAACACATGTTTGGGCTCATCTTAATATCTTCTCACCACTTGCGATATCACACTCCACACTGTTCTACCTCCTCCTTAAAAAGTCTTTAAATGTTTTCATAAACATGGTCACCCCACACAATAGGTCCATTCTCTATGATTCATGACTCATTTAGGACTTATGTTTGTATTGTTTCTCCCTTATCTTAAAGAATAGTAGTGTACCTATAGATTAAATAATCTTGTATTAGCTCTAGTTTATCTTCTTGCATGAATGTATTAGTTGCATTTGCTATTGTATGACAGTTTCTTGTGGTATAATGAAACCTCTTTTGGTGACTTAATTATAATGTGTTTGCTTAAAAGAATGTGTCTGCACTAGAAACTTGCACTTGTATTTCTAACTTTGTTTTGTAGCAAAATAATTTTTGTAAGATCGATCCCTTGGTGACCCGAACAAGGGGGAGCTCACATCAAAGGGGAGTCTTGATATTGTCGATTTCCTTTTTCCTACAACAACTCGACGATCACCCTTTTTGAATTCGACAAAAAGGGGGAGAAATGGAACAAAACTCATTTAATAATTTGGCATCTTTAATTTTATTTAAAAT
>BQNB010061724.1:1849-36370 GCA_026074375.1 Tanacetum coccineum
GGTTTAGGGTTTAGGGTTTAGGGTTTAGGGTTTAGGGTTTAGGGTTTAGGGTTTAGGGTTTAGGGTTTAGGGTTTAGGGTTTAGGGTTTAGGGATTAGGGTTTAGGGTTTAGGGTTTAGGGTTTAGGGTTTAGGGTTTAGGGTTTAGGGTTTAGGGTTTAGGGTTTAGGGTTTAGGGTTTAGGGTTTAGGGTTTAGGGTTTAGGATTTAGGAATTAGGGTTTAGGGTTTAGGGTTTAGGATAAAAAGTAAATTTTACTCAAGTTTTCTCGCCAAAAAAACTCTTTTTTAACTATGAAGGTTTAGGGTTTTTTGGGTAAAGGGTTTCCCCGGTAAATGTATTACACCAAAAAACGTTGAAGTACAAAAGGTGTAGGTGAAGTCCTACAACCCAGCCCGTTACATAGGTAAACAAATTAAGATTGACAGACCAATCTCAAGAAAACCACGCAACAAAAAGCGCGACTGGCCACAACACAATATAAGAAAGACACACCTATCTTATGCTAAACAAACAAGACAAATTTATTGCCTACTTCTACCTTTCAGCCGAATATCAAATTTGTCACCTTTCAAAAAAATATGGTTTATTAAACGTTGTTATCCTCCTCTCCTATTGATCCTTTGACCTGTTTAAGGCATGTTATATGATAGGTGTAAAATACACATATCCATTTATACCTAAAATAACCCAAATAAACCCAAAACAGACCAAAAATGGCAAAAATATGCTTGTATTTGTGTTTTGTGTGTGCAGGTACGGATAAGTCAAAAATCACAAGAAAACAGTCAAAAGCGAGCAAACACGGACACGAGAATCAGAAGAGTTCAAAAAGAAGCCAAAGATCCAAAGCCTTAGCCAATTTTCATCTACAAGGGCCAATCTTGCAAATTCCGAAAGTTCTTTATAACTTGAAAGAGAGGAAAGAAAGAAAAGGACCAAATGTGCAAACTCACCAAAGTTCAACAGTTTTAACTGTCCAAAAATAGGCGGGAATCCCATTTACTATTCACCCGTCTTCTCCATTTCACCAGCATAGGTAAAAGAGAGGGCAAATAGAAATTGAGGGTCAAGGACGTCTATTCAAGTGGTCTATATCAAGATGTCATGGACAAATCAGTCAAATCAAGCTCCTATTGGCTAAGACGCATAAGAGAGGATCATGTACAAGAGAAGAAAGCACAAAATTAAGTGGGTTTTTGTGCTAAAACACTCACAAAACTAGCACAAACGTCACATCAAGGGAATGACACGCTGGCAATCCTCAGGTGTGCACAAGGTGATCCAACGACTACAATTGATGATCAAATGATTAAAGAAATGACTGGCCAGGATTAAAAGATTGGAGAGCAAGGCAAGAGGATCTGGAAGCTTCAGCTTGGCACTATAAATAGGCCTCACTTCTCACACACCAGGAGAGCTTTTATCTTTTTCTTATCTAGGTTTTTAGTGATTTTCTAGTCTAGCTTAAATGTGTATTTTCTTAAATGTAATTTTCCTTTTTCAAGTAATGTAATCAGTTTTCTTAATTAATGAAATTCAGTCTTTAGTGTTTTAAATCTCGTTTTCTAAGATCTCATTTAAAGTCATAAGCTCTCTTAATAAGCTAAGTTGTCTCAATAAGCTAATATTAAGCTCTTTCAGTCTATAAGCTGAAATAGAGCTGTTTGAATTCAGTATTAATCTTATCTAAACCTTTAATCAGTTAAATCTTACATGGATCTTATTGGATTAGAGCTTTTGGAAGGGGATCTTAACTTGGAAGAGATCCCAAGGACTTATACCCTAGCTTATTAACAAGCTAGGGAGCTTGTAGCTGCCTTAATTGGTTCCTTTTGTTTAGCTAAAGGATCAAGGATAGTTTTTCTCCTTTTTATTCTTCTTAATTCCAATTTAAATTGCTAGTTTAAAGTTTTAATAAGCTTGAAATATTGCTTATTTGCTTATTCTCTTGCTTATTAGTGTTTAAATATCTCCTCTAGTGCTTATTAGTTGTTTGTCTTCATCTGTTTTTGCTTAAATAGTTATAGATCATTAGTTACTAATTTCTGTCATAAAAACTCATAAAATCCAAAAATATTAGTGTAATTAGTTAAGATCTTAGGATTTTTACTTATTCAGTTGTTTAATCATGATTGCTAAGATTGTTTTAAGCTATTTTTTATCTGGTATTTAGTAGTAGTTCATTAGATTTCTCTTAAAAATTTTTTACTTAAAATCTGTCTTAGTCTAAAAAAGGGGTGTATTGGTTTAGTGCACTCCTTAAATTTGCACTAGGCAGTACTTAAACATAAGTTAGTCCTCGTTTGAGCCTTTACACTAACCAATACTAACCATAAGTTTAGTACAGTTTAGTATAAATTTTTATCTTTCAAATTTAGTAGGATTAAGTTTAGCTTTAGTTACAGCTATTTAAGAATTTAGTTTTAGTTTTCTAGCTTATTTCATTGCTTATTACGTTTTCAAAAGTCAAATTACATCAGCAGTACTTTCACTTGAAAGTACTGCTGAACTTTTACACTAGCAGTACTAACCTCAGTTAGTACTGCTGTGTTCTTAGCTTAATTTAAATAAGTAATTTTAGGATCTAGCTTACCAAAAATCAGTTAGGAATTTAAGTTTTTAATAAAGCTTAATTCATTTTAAGTCTTGATTTGCAAATTTCTAGCTTATTTTCTTAGTTTAATTTAGCTGTCAAAAGTCATAAAAAGCCTGAAAATTCCAAAAACAGTAGGAACTTAAGTAGAGTCTAAACTTGTTAAATTAGCTTATAAGTCTAGATTTTATAGCTTATTTAGATGGATAATAAGTAGATTAATAAGTTCTTAAAGTTTTAAAGTCTAGTTTAGCTTATTAAGTTTTCTAGTCTATTTGGAGTTTGAGTTACCTTTTGCTATTTCCAGAGATTGCTTGTTCGTGCTTCATATCAGTAGTTCAAAAGCACTTCTAGCTTAGATTTCTTTGTATTTTTAGATTAAGCACATCATAAGCTTTCTAGATCACTTTTCCTTTTTAGAATTAAGCTTAATTTGAGCAGTTTATAGCTAGTTAAGTAAAGATAAGCTCAAAGGTCTCCTTTCTGAGGTCA
Source organism: Tanacetum coccineum (assembly GCA_026074375.1). NCBI lineage: Eukaryota > Viridiplantae > Streptophyta > Magnoliopsida > Asterales > Asteraceae > Tanacetum > Tanacetum coccineum. The sequence continues at coordinate 4,937 of BQNB010061724.1, forward strand.
GTTTAGAAATTAGCTTTTATTGAGCTTTATTATGAAGTTTCAGCCCAAGTACTTTATAATTTTGTTCCACTAGCTTCCTTTACAACTTTGTCTTCTTTGAGTTTTTCATTTTATAGCTCGATAAAATTTCGAAGCTTATGGACTAATTGTGATCGGGGATAGATTCTCAAGGTAGATAATGTAACTTTCCAAATTTAGTTGTTTACAAGTCCGGCCCTCCGAATAGTTGTTAAGTTTTCCCCGTTAGTCTTGTATTTGCACAGATAGTCCATAAGTTAAGTTGTTAACTAAGCTTATTAGTTTTAATTAGTAATTAGGTTTAATTTTTAATTAGTTTAATTAAACTTTTATAAAAAGATAAAAATTAGGGCTTTTATTTTTAATAATTTTCTTCACTTTTTCTTTTAGTGAAATTTTAGTTCACATTTTTTAGGGGTTAAATCTTAGTCAATTTGCTTTATAATTACATTTCCGTAGTTGTTTAATTGTTCATTTTAATTTTATTTTTCATATCTTTCCCAATCAAATATTTTTGCTTCATTCAAATCAGGATCCGATCCTAAACGTGGTTTCAATTTCACTAGTCATTGGGGATAACGACCCGGGTGATCATACTTACCCGGTTTAATATACGTATTATATATTATATTATATATATTTTTGAGAGTGAATTTTATCAAGGGTAACTTGGTAATCTTCTTAATTTCTCTTTTAAAGTATTATATTTTATATATATTTTACGGATACGAAACTGCTCAATCAGTTTTTGGCGCCGCTGCCGGGGACTAGTGTTTACGATTCCTACGTTTTTGTTTGTTGATTTGGTTTGAAGATCCTTTCGTCCTCGAAAGTTTCATTCTTGTTTTTAAAATTCAAAAATTCAAAAAAAAAATTATAAAATATAAAAAGTAAAAAATATTTTCCTTTTCTTTTTAGTATAAGTAAAAGATAAAAAAAATAGAAAAATCAAAAACATAAAAAATTGTCCTTTAAAAAAAGAAATAAAATAAACAAAGTTGGTAATCGAACACCAACAAATAATTAAGGAGAATGCCATGTAGAAGCAAAGAAAGCACACAAGGATGGGATTTTTACACTAATTCCTTTGCAAAAGAAGCACAATGGTTCTGACACACGGATTGCCACGCTGGCAATCCGTGTGCTCATCAAAACGATCCAAGGGCCAAGAATGAAGATCCAATGATTGGCATACATCAAGGGTGTGGATTAAGGGGAGCATCAAACTGAATTTGAGTCCTAGAAGCTTCTCTCAGCTAGTATAAATAGAAGCAAAGCCTCACTCACAAGAGATATCTAGGAGTAGTTTATAAATTAGCTTATTAAAATTAGCTTTTGTAATTTTCATTTAAAATGTTTTAGCTTAATGTTTGCTTAAATGTAATTTCCTTTTCAAGAATTGTACTCAACTTTTTCATTAATAGAATTCGTATTTGCTTTTCTCAAATTCACCTAAAACTTTGTTTAATAAGCTTTTAATGTTACATAAGCTCCTTACAAGCTCATCTTAAGCTCTTTGAGTCTCTAAGCTCAAATCAAGCTCATAATTAGCATTTAATCTACTTAGACTATAAAAATCAGTTAACACCTTTTGCCCCTATTGGGATTTGAGCATTTGGATGATGTAACTAGCCATGATGAGGTAATAAGGACTTTACTAGCTTATCATTGATAAGGAGCAGCTGTAGAAAGAGCTCCTAGAGTTATTGCCTTTGTTAGCTAAGTTTCTGTAAGATTTCTTTTAAATTAAGTATCTAGTTTAATATGTTGATTTGCTTTATTTTCTGCTTAACTCTTAGCTTAGTTGTGCTATAATTTTGTCTCATTAAGCTTATTAATTTGGTTTGACTATTGTTTTCTAGTTTATAGCATAGATCTTAGATTATCATAATTTGTCTAAAATACAAGTCTTTTAACCACAGATATAAATTCATAAGCTTAAATGGGTTTCATAAAATTAAGGGGGTGTTTGGCTCAGCAGTACTAACCATAAGTTAGTACTGCTTGAGACCATTTGGTCTTAAGATTTTGGTTTTGATCTTTCATTTTAATATGTTTGTGCTAAATTCATAAGCTAGATAGGATAATTGTTTTTATAGTTAGGTTATTATTAGTCTAAATCTGTTAAGGGTCATTTGTATTTCTAGATTTAAATCAATTTAGTAAATGCTCATGCCTATTTTGTCCTAAGATTTGTGTCTTTAAAAGCATAGAATTAAGTATATTTGGCCTGCATTTTGTCTGGTTTGATTTTGAGTTTTAATTGTGCACATTGCATCAAACAGGAAATAGTGAGAAAAAGCTTTTTCAATTCAATAAATCAGAGGGTATTAGCTGTTTTTAGAATCTGATTTTCAAATTTAAAGAAGTTTTTGGTCCATAGTTAATTTGTTTCATGTTGATTTTCCATAAAAAGCTCTTTTGGATATCTGTTTTTAGCTTTTAAAAGTGCATTTTGTCTTTTCATTGTCAAGATAAAATTCAGCAGGAACTGAGCATTCTGTCTGTTTTTGTTTAGCTTTTTCAATAAGCAAATGAATTTTAAAATAAATTTCAAAAGTAGTTTTTAGGAGCTTTTAATTAGTAGTTTTAACTAGTTTAGCTTATAAGTGCATAAGGATTTAAGAGCTTATTGAAAAATAAGCTCAAAGATCCCTACAAGGCTTGTTTGGCTGTTAAGTTTTAATTAAGTGCTTATTAGAGTACTTTAGCTTATTGCTTTTTAGTTTTGTTAAAAATCTACTTAAAATAGCTTATTAGGTTAGAATTAGTTAGTTTATAGCTTATTAAGTCATTGTAAGCTTATTCTAGTTCTTTTTAGTTAAACCAAAAGTGACTAAGTCAGTAGCTAATAGCTGTTTCATAGTGCTTTTTTTTGCTTATCTGTTTTTCAAAATGAAGTTGGTTTGCAATTCTAAGTAGCTTAATAGTTGTGCTTTAAGTAGGTAAAAAGCTTCTTGGCCTAAGGATCCACTTATAAGCTTAAAATTAAGCTTAAAGATCCCTATAGGGCCTGTTTGGTATTTAGTGTTAATAAAAGAGCTTATTTAGTCTTCTAGCTTATTGCTGGCTTATTTTTAGTTATGTTTAGTTCATTAGCTTAGGTTTAGCATATTATAGCTTAATTAGTCTTAACTTTAGCTTAATTTAGTTAGTAGGCTTATTTAGTTTAAGAAAAACTCTAAAAATTAAGTTAAGTAGTAACTGTTTGCTTTTCAGCTATTTTCTAGCTTATTTAGGGCTTTTTATAAAAAGTTTCTTTTATTAAAAGTGCTTATTTTTAGCTTATTTACAACTTTGCTTTTATAAGTTTTCAAAAAAAAGGAAGGTGGAAATCGAGGGTGAGCAAGGCTCGAACCCCCGACCTCAACACCCTTAACCCTTTTATAACAACAATCACCACACACCACTACCAACACGCCCTGGGGTCTTTTTCGTTAAACCTTTACAACACTTAATTTTTATACACATTTTCCCTTTTTAGCTTATAAGCTGTTTTAAGCTTATTACACAGCTTATTCGATAAGCTGTGTAATCAAGTTTATTTTTCCTAGGTTCTATTTAGTTTAAGCTATTTTCTGTATTTTTTCTAGAATTTTTATAATTAGTTTAGTATTTTTAAACATTTATTTTTATTAAAAACTTTAAAAAATCATAAAAAATAGAAAAATAATCAAAAAAATATAAATCTTTTTTAGAAAATTTTCTTTTATCGTAAAGTTTCTAGGAAAATTAGTTTTGCCTTCGTAGGGTTTAATTTGCAAAATTTCATTTTTTAAAGAACGAGATTCGTTCTCGTTTACATTTTTCGTGTCTTAAAGCTCATTTCACTTTCGTTTTTGTTCTAGTTTTCTTTAAACTTACTTTTTTGTCAATTAGAGTCTATTTAAAAAGAAAAATTCATTTTAGGTTTAATTTTAGAAATTTAGGGTTTTTAACTGCCGTTTAGGGTTCCCGTTTTGCATTTTTAGTTAAAGTTTGATTTCCCGTTATTTGTTTTCGTGCTTAATTGTTATCATTTGCTTATTTTAAATTGTAGAAGTAGATAATCAAATCAATCTTTGTTTCCAATTCAAATCATTGTCCGAACATCAAACGTGGTTTCAATTTCACAAATCGTTGGGGAATAACGACTCATGAATCATACTTCCCGGTTAATATACGTATTATATTATATATATTTGTGAATATTTTCCTTTTTACCTTTGGCCTCAAGGGTAATTTGGTAATTTTCCATCATTTTATATATTTTATTATTACGTATATAAGATTGCTGCAATCATCCCAATTTGACAACTGTTACCGAGTTTGGGATTTTTCGCACAAATGTCACTCATTTTCGTCTATAAAGATCCAATCTTTGAATCATACGTAATGTCGACATCCAAAACATATCAATAATCTCTCGCTGATGCGGGTTCTGAGACTAGGCCTCCCATGCTTGAAAGGGGTAGTTATATACCATGGGCAAGTAGATTTAGACGATACATAAATTGAAAGAGAGAAAACCGAAAGTGGCTTAACAAAGCACTTGATGAAGGTCCTTGTTAGTTTTAAATGTTTGTTCCTACTGGTTCGACATTACCGACACTGCAGACTGTAAAGGATTTACAAGGTGATGAATTATTCCACTATGATGCTGAAATTGAGCTCATGAATCTGATTCTACTTTCTATTCCAAATGAAATTCATGCTTGCACTCGGCAAGAAGTGAAAAGAGTTGAACGTCTGATGGGGTCACTATTACCAAAACCAGTGAGAGAGAAGAGAAACTCGTTTTACGAACGAATTTGATCAGTTGTTTGCTGAACCTGGGGGAAGCACTTGTTTCTGTCTACAACCGATTTGCTCAGTTAATGAATGATTTTGAACGAAATAAAATTATTTTTCCAATTGTCATAGTTAACACAAAGTTCCTGAATAGCTTGCAACTGAAATGGTTAAAATATGTCACCCAAGTTCGTCTTGCTAAACGTTTAACAGTGGATTCGTTTGATGATCTCTTTGATTATACTTAGCATTCGAAAATACTGATAAGCATCACGGACAAAGAGATAGGAAAGTCTTCATGGATCTCCCTCTGGCTTAGTTAGCACACCACGGTTCATCTTCTAGAAATACCACATCTTATTATGTAACGCATCTTACGTCTGTGGTTGATTATGACGATGAGTACCAGTAGGATGATGTTCAAACCAATTATGAAGATCCTCTAACCTCTGCAATGTTGTTACTTGCTCGAGCCATTACTCAAAATTTCTCTAATCCAACAAATAATCATCTTCGTACTTCATCCAACACTAGAAACCAAGCAATTATTCAAGGAGATAGGATGAATATTCAAAGGCTGGAAACTCTGGTAATTCTGAAGAAATATAGCGAGCTTTTCTTCAAGTGAAGGTGTTTGAGGGCTCTAATGCCTCAAAATGAGACCGGAAAGTTCAAAGGAACTCTTCGAAACTTTGGTCATCAGGAATAATTTACTGTTCAATGCTAAACTGTATTGGAAAAAGAAAATTATGCTAGGAATTGTCCAAAGCCAAGAGTTCGTGATTCAAAATACTTCATGGAACAAATGTTGCTAGCAAAACAGGATGAAGCTGGAGTAATTCTTACCGATGAACAGAATGATTTTCTCTTTGCTGATGCTTCAAGGATGGAAGAAATTGAAGAACTCAGTGCAAACATATGCTTAATGGCCAGGATTCAACCAGCCGATAATACTTCTGATGCTGGGCCAAGCTATGATTCTGCATTTATTAGTGAGGTACAATCTTCATCCATCAAAGATAATCAAGAACAAATGTATCCAACTCATACTAAAATTATTAACAGTACAATTGGTGATGATCAAATTGATAGCAATATTATATTTGATAAACCAAATGGAAATGTTAATAGTGGCAGTGTTGAAAAAGATACACATGTTCCTGACCTATATGCGTTAGAGCAACTAGCTAGAAATGCATATAAGGAAGCTGAGAAACAACAATTATTTGCTCAAAAAGTCCAACAACAAAACACGACTTTGACTAGTCAGCTTGAGTTGTATAAGGAAAGGGTTCGGGTTTTGGAAAACATCAAAGGGGATAACAATTATCTCAACGAATTTCTTGAGGCTGATAGACAAGCAAAACATTTTAATCAACAAGCTCAATCTCAATTTGTTCGTGATCGAGATATCATTCGAGATCTAGAAAAACAACGAGATAAATTAGATTTAGCTGTCACTGATTACAAGCGAAAAAATGAGGAACTTCAAAAGACTCATTTAATTTTAAAAAGACAAATGAGTGAAAATGAGGATCATTATCATGACACTATTCTAGATCTCGAGGCCAAACTTAAAAAGAATGTTGATCTAATATTGAAACTTGGCAATTCCTTACAAGGAATGTTTATGCTTGGACCAAAGTCATTGTCTGTGTATGACTCGCAATTAAAATATGGTTTGGGATTTCCAAATCCTTATACACTCAAGCAAGCAATTTCTCAATGTCCAAATTTATATCATGCATCTAGTCAGAGTAAGTCAGAAATTCCTTTGAATGTTAGAGATTACGGGCCTTTGATGGATGGCTTCTAAAGCCAACAAAAATGAAAGAAAAAATAGAATGATCAATTGTGGTTGCAAACCAACAGAATGTTGGCAATTGATTACAACAAATAATGCTATTATAAAGACTTGTTCCTCAAAAGAAACTTTTGTGAGAAAAATATTTTCCATCTTCTTTTATTCCTTCTGACAAGACTCCAAATGCAACTTCTTATGTCCCGGCATCAATGCCGAGTGAGTCACCTTTGATCATACAATTGGATAAAATGAAAAGTTGTTTTCAAAAGTTGTCTGAGTTAATTCAGAAGAATTGTAAAAGAGCAAGCATTTTTTACACATCTCCTGAAGAAATACAACTAAATGATTTTTGTCAAGAACAAGTCAAACCGATTGTTAATGAGTTGCAGTTCTATTTTGAATTCTTTAGGAAACTATTTTAACGGGATATAAAAGAAATGAAAGATGTTTTTGATTCTACAAAAAGTAAACTTTGTGAAATAAATAAGCAAAATGATTTTTTAAAAGATCAACTTTTGGAAGCATCCCTCAGGCATGAAGTAGAAATAAGCGTGTTGTTAAATCATGAATGCGTAGATAATTCCTTACATGCTGAAATTGAACAAATCAAAAAGAATTCCATTGAGATTCAAGAGGGTTTGCGAGCAAAAATAAAAATTCTTGAAAAAGATGTTCAAAGATGTCAAAAGCAAAGTGTTGATTTTGAATTAAAGTTACAACATGAAAAAGAAAAACATAAATGGGAGTCAAATTTGAATAATAAAAACACAAATCCTCTTGATTACTCTTGGATTTCAAAGATGGAGAAACTTGAGAATGAGAACGTGTATTTGGAGTTTCAAGTGCATTCTTTGATAAAAGAACGAGACAATGTAAAATTAGAATATCAAAAGCTTTTTGATTCAATAAAAAAGACACGGTCTCAATCTCAAAAAGAAATGGATGAATTAATTGATCATGTCTCTAAGAAAACATATGCATATGGTGCTATTCGTGCTGAGAATCGGAATCTTTTAAGTACCATATCTGAGTTAAAAACTAGATTGGATACTGTTGAAAAAGGTAAGTCTGTAAATACTAAGCTTGACAAGACAAATGTTTCTCAAAATCTTCTTTGTGTCACACCGATAAACAAACAAGTTTTTCAAACAAAAACAGTTGTTTCAAAAACTAAAGATAAACATGTAGTGTCAAAACCAGTCACTTTACAGACTTCACCTGACAAACAAAGAGGGGCAAATTCAAACAATAATGTCATAACACCTTGAATGTACAGAGTCGGGGGGGGGGGAGGGGAGGGAGGGGGTGGGAGAGGAGGGGGGGGGGGGGGGGGGGAGGTGTCACAAACACAAGAATCTAACAAAACGAGGCTAAGAGTGGTTTATCTTCTACAGGAATGAATGTTGCATCTAGTGTTAGAAGACCAATGAATAGAGATTCACATGTCAAGAACAGTGTCTTAGCTAACTCTAAGAATTCAGCAAAGAAAGTAGCAGTTTATGTTAGGAAAATAAGCAAACAGATAATACATCTGCAAATGTTATCTCAAACAAATAGAATATAAATGATGTTAATGTTGCAAACGCTGATAAAGCGAAAACTCTGTTATATGTTTCTTGTATGAAAAATGTGCTTATTCCATGTCATGATAAATGTCTTGCAAAATATAAATTGAATGTGCATTCGAATGTTCATAGAGCCTTATCTACTAATTCTAGAACACCAAAATCATGTTCGTAGAGCCTTATCTACTAATTCTAGAACACCAAAATCTTCAGACACTACTTATGTAGATCTTAAGACTAGGTTTTCTGAGAAATTGACACAATCTAAGTCTTTAGATGCTACTTCTGTAGTCTCGAAACCTAAGATTGATGTAGGAAGTTTCAAAAGCTAAACATAAGGTCTCTAGTGCTTCTAAGACAAAGAAACAAAATTTGAGAGATAACTCTTTAAGAATTTACATGAAGAACAAAATTCGAACAAGTCGAATTTGGCAAAAGTGGTTTGAATCACAACCAAATGTTGTTTCGTCTCTCGTTAACACAACTCCGAATCTTCATAATAGTTATTAATCTAAGAAACCATCGGGTTTTGTTAAGAAATGGGTAGTCAAATTGTCCACTTGTCCATGTGTTGGTTCTTCTTGTGTTGCAGGTAGTCCAGATCGTTCTGTGGATTGTTGATAGTGGTTGTTCAAAGCATATGACGGGTGATCGATCACTGCTGAAAAATTTCATTGAGAAATTCATGGGCACCGTTCGCTTTGGAAATGATAATTTTGCAGCAATCACAGGCTATGGTGATTATATACAGGGCAATATCACTATTTGTCATGTATATTATGTTGAAGGCCTTGGACATAATCTCTTTAGCGTTGGACAATTTTGTGATGGCGATTTAGAAGTGGCTTTTCGTTCTAAGACATGTTATGTGCGTAATCTGGAAGGAGATGATTTGCTTACAGGCGGTCGCGAATCAAATTTATATACTATCTCCATTTCTGACATGGCTGCTTCTTCACCCGTTTGTCTAATGTCTAAGGCAACTTCGACAAAGTCATGGTTATGGCACCGCAGACTTTCACATCTTAATTTTGGCACCATAAACGATCTTACCAGACTTGACTTGGTTGATGGTCTTCCAAAGTTTAAATATGGAAAAGATCACCTTTGTTCTGCTTGTGAAAGAGGAAAAAGCAAGAAAGCTTCTCATCCACTCAAATTAGTTCCAAGTGATCACTCCAAATTGGAATTACTTCATATGGATTTATGCGGTCCAATGCGGGTAGCTTCAATCAATGGAAAGAAGTATATTCTTGTGATCGTGGATGATTATTCTCGATATACATGGGTTTACTTTCTTCATTCGAAAGATGAAACTCCAGAGATTATAAAGAAATTCATTGCTCAAGCTCAACTGAATTATAAAGCCAAAGTTTGCAAGATTCGTACAGACAATGGTACTGAATTCAAAAATGCAACTCTTAAAGCTCATTATGAAAAGTTAGGCATCATGCAACAATTTTCAACTGCTCGAACGCCTCAGCAAAATGGAGTAGTTGAAAGACGTAATCGAACTCTTGTTGAAGCTGCTCGTACGATGCTTATCTTTTCTCGCTTACCTGAATTTCTTTGGGCTGAAGCAGTGGCTACCGCTTGTTTTACTCAAAATCGGTCAATCATTCATACACGACATAACAAAACACCTTATGAGTTATTATGTGGCAGAAAGCCGAATGTTGAATATTTTCATGTGTTTGGTTCATTGTGTTATCTAACAAATGACCGAGATGATCTTGGAAAAATGAAACCAAAAGCAAACATTGGGGTCTTTATTGGTTATTCGGAAACATCAAGAGGGTTTCGAATCTATAACAGACGCACTAAAAAGATTATGGAAACCATAAATGTCAAGTTTGACGAGCTCACAGCTATGGCTTCTAAACACGATTGTTTAGAACCCGAGCTTTAACGATTCATAAATCATAATTCATCAGCAGAAACAATGAATACTCCATCTAAAGAAGATTTGGATAATTTATTCGGTCCAATGTATGAAGAATATTTTAAGAAGAAGTTTTCTGATACACCCATCAATTCCGCTGCATAACCGACTCAAATTCATGAAGACTCACCTTCTACATCTTCAATTATTGTTGACGAACATGAGGCTCCTCCCATTGTGACTACATCTGATAAACAAGCCTCTCTAATCTCTTTAACTGAGGCTGATGCCTTCAATCAAGAAGACTCTGCTGATTTTGATGGCAATTCACAGTTTGTTTCATATAATCCTCCAAGTCATGAGGAAATTGAGTCATCAACAACGGCTCTAGAACCATCAAATGTGCAGAATTTCCACCAAGTACAACCCTCAACTCATATTTGGACAAAAGATCATCCTATAGATCAAGTTATTGGTGACCCATCCAAACCTGTAATGACTCGTCAAAAGCTTCAAACAGATTCTGAGGTATACATGTATGCATTAACCGTCAGCACTATCGAACCAAAGAATATTAAAAAAGCTATGGCCGATCACAGTTGGATTGAGTCCATGCAAGATGAGTTGAATCAATTTGAGAGACTACAAGTTTAGGAACTCGTTCCACGACCAGAAAGAAAGAATATTATTGCTCTCAAATGGCTCTAGAAGAATAAGTGTAATGCTGAAAATATTGTGGTTCGAAACAAAACTCATCTTGTGGCAAAAGGATACAGGCAGGAAGAAGGCATTGATTTTGAAGAGTCATTTCTCCCGTTGCTCGTCTTGAGGCTGTTCGAATGTTTATTGCTTATGCTGCTCATAAGAATATCACCATCTTTCAAATGGACGTAAAAACGGCTTTTCTTATTGGACCATTGAAAGAGGAGGTTTATGTTAGCCAACCTGAAGGGTTTTTTTATCCGAAATTTCCAGATCACGTCTACAGGTTGAAAAAAGCTCTATACGGTCTTAAGCAAGCACCTCGTGCATGGTATGACAAATTGTCTTCTTTCCTAATTCAACATGGGTTCACTAAAGGTATTGTAGACCCGACTTTGTTCACACGACATCACGAGGAATACATATTACTTGTTCAAGTATATGTTGACGACATTATATTTGGATCAACAAATCTAGATTTTTCAAAACGTTTTGCGAATCTAATGAAAAATAATTTTGAAATGTCGATGATGGGTGAACTAAAGGTCTTTCTTGGACTTCAAGTTCATTAATTTCCTCATGGCATATTCATAAGTCAGTCACAATATGCGATCGAGTTGTTAAAGAAACATGGTCTGGATGAGTGTGTCTTAATGAGCATACCTATGGCAACTAAGAGACTGGATGCTGATTTACAAGGCACTCCTACTGATCAAACGACTTATCGTTGTATGATAGGAGGGCTAATGTACCTAACAGTCAGTCGTCCAGAAATTTCTTATGCTACTTTTATATGTGCTCGTTATCAAGCACGTCCTACGGTCAAACACCTCAAAGAGGTTAAACGGATCTTTTGGTACCTAAGACAGTCCTATAACATGGGCTTATGGTATCCGAAGGATTCCGAATTTGAACTAATTGCATATTCATATGTGGATCATGCAGGATGTAAAGATGACTGTAAAAGCACATCAGGAGGATTGCAATTTCTAGGTGAAAAGCTCATGAGCTAGAGTTCAAAGAAACAAGATTGTACTGCAATGTCTACTGCTGAGGCTGAATATGTTTCCTTGTCTGCATGTTGTGCACAAGTCATTTGGATGCATACATAACTGCTAGACTATGGATACAAATACAACCGGATTCCGATGTATTGTGATTCCAAGAGTGCCATTGCTATCTCATGCAATCCGGCCCAGCATTCAAATACAAAGCACATAGACATCCGGTATCATTTTATTAAGGAACATGTTGAGAAGGGTACTGTAGAAATTTACTTTGTCAGAACAGAATACCAACTTGCGGATCTATTTACTAAAGCTCTTCCTAAAGAATGCTTTGAGTATTTGGTTCATCGCATTGGTATGAGATGTATGACTCCAACTCATTTGGAAAGTCTGACAAATTTATCTTCTTGAAAAGATCATACATCAAAAACATGTAAATAAATTTTCCAAAAACAAAAGACAAAATTGAAAAAATACAAAATTACCAAAAGATTTGTCATATTTTTCAAAATTAAAAATCAAATACAAAAAAAACACATAATCTAAAGATCACATGATCAGATTCATGATTTTAAATTTTTTATATATATAAAGCTTTCTACTGAAAAAACGGGATCATAATCTGAGGAGGAGTAATTAAAAAATTTTCATTCATATACATCATTTCAGAAATAAAATAAAAACAATGATCTCTCAAATGAACTGACTTTGAAAAATGATATATTTTCAAGGGGGAGTTTTTATTTTAAAAGTTTTAATTTTGAACTTTGAAAAACAAAAATCTTCATTTTTCGGACTAAGTGTTTAGCATGATTTCAAGGGGGAGTTTTTGAAAATTAAAACAAAATTCGGAAAATAAAAGAGATAACTCGAAAAGGAAAATTGTCGGGGCTGAAAGTGTCATTTATCAAAAGTTGATATTCGGTTACTATAAAAAGGGAGGAAAAATTCTTTTTACTTTTTATTTTACCGAGTCAAATTATCGAGTTTGAGAAGAAAATTCAAGAAAGATTTCCGAAGCTCATTACATCGATTACAACTTCTTTTCTTTCTCAAACGTAAGTGGATATGAGTTTTGATTCAGATCTAAGATGTTTTGAATTATCGAGTTTAAACTCGGTAAGATTCAGGGATTACCGAATTTGGGAGTTATCAAATTTATAATAATTGGATAGCTCAAGGACGATAAAAATGAATGATTGTGTGGAAATAACTAAAACATAGCTGAGACAAAGTCTAAAAACATTAATTCGATGCAGAAATAGAAACTCGGAAAAGATTGGTGTTTATCGAGTTTGTTGTTTATCGAGTTTGATTTGTTGTACAATTTTTGGAGTCTAAGACAACATAAAGGAATCGAGTTTAATTTTTCATAAGTTAAAAGGATTTATTTTTTATTTATATTGTGAAACTCGGTAAATGTCCCAAAAAAGTCAAACTCGATAGTTCAAAAGTCAAATCGATAATAGTCAAAAAAGTCAAAATCATTTGTGAAAAAGTGAATTTGTTTTTAATGTCTACTGAATTTTATGTGCTCATGATTTCTGCATGCTTATGATGATTAATGCTCGAATGTCTGTGGAACAAAAAGATCAGTCTCTCATGTGTTTTGAAAACATCAAATGATTGTGAAAAAGAAATCAAGTTTTTTAATAAATTCTAAGCTTTGGGTCAAATATGTCTATTCATAATTGTTTAAGTGGTCTAAGTCATGTCCGGTTTCGACCATTTTCTGCAATGAACAGAATGAGGAAGTGAGTGAGACTGTAGGTGACCATTCAGTTTAAATTGAAATAGATGTGTTTTTCTACATTGTTTTAGATTCATGACAAAATTGAAAGTGAAAAAAATTAATAAACTTGATCTGAAAATCCAAGTCTCAATTGTTTAAGTGGTCTAATCATGTCCGGTTTCGGCCGATTTCTGCAATGAACAGAATGAGAGTGAGTGACTTAGTGACCATTCATTTTGGTTTGTGATTGAATGATTCTATGTTATCATTATAAGAAAAGTTTTTGTCCAAAGATTTCTAAAAAAGTTCTCAAAATCTGTTATTGTCACAATGGTACTCTTTTCAAAAAACGTTATAAGAAAGTATGTATGACCCTCGTCTTTAACTCTTCCTAAAAGAGACTTGATTAAAATCAAAAGAAAATCTTCATCTATCTTGAAAGAGTGTCATGTCACAAAGAATTTCTTGCGAGGATATTTTAAAACAGACAGAGAGAGCTAAATCCATACGTGAAAAAGCAAATCAAAAGTGTGTTCGAAAAAGAATTGCCAGAACACACAAAAATGATAAATCAAAAGAAAAATTCGAATAAAGCGTATGGCATGTGCTAGAAAAAGCAAGTACGAGCACATGAGAAACAAACTGATCAAAAATATGTTCGAAAAGAATTGCCAGAACATATAAATACTACATATGAAAAAGACAAAAATGTCAAATGAATTGTTTGTTACCTAACATCTCCATTTCATTCATTCAGTAATCATCATGGCACACCAACAACATGCAGTGAATCCCATCCTGACGAACTGTGTCTTCCAAACAAAAAATATGCATCTTAGGATGCTAGCCACAAGAAGATGATTTTGAACATGTTCCATGTCCCAACCTGAAAGCAAACTTCTGACGAATATCATCAAGAATCATCCATTACGATTTAGCATTACAGCTTCTTCATCAGTACCATGGATCTATATGGCACAATTTTGGCATACTTTGAATGAAGACGGATCCAAGTATAGACTCGTGTTTGTGCTTGACAAGAAAGAGCTTTTTCTTACCCTGATGACAGTCAGAACAATCTTTCATCTACCACAAGCAACTGACAACAATCATGATAGTTTCGTGCCACCACCATCATTTTTAGAAATGGTTCCATTCTATTAAAATAAATTAGGATTTACAATGGAGCTGAAGACATCATCAAGCTTTAAGACAACTGGTGTTCTGCAGCCATGGCAAACGTTGTGCAAGATATTTTCTAAATGCTTGACAACACGCATAACTGGATGGGATCAACCACCGTTGTAGATAATGCAAATGATGTATTGCTGTATCAATAACATTCATGTTGACTATGCGGAGCTACTATGGGAAGGACTTCATTATTCTCTTCATCATCCAACATCTTTGATTCCTTATCCAAGATTTACTAAGATCATCATTAGTCATTACATGACTAATTTTCCTAAGATTTTAAGGCGTGTTCGAGACAGGTATCACAATGTGAAAGATGATGATATAATGAAAAATATCTTTAATTCAGGAAGACACAAAGAAAGAGATGGAATGAAGATTCCAGATTGGATGATCTCAGAAGAAATGAAGCACACATAAGCATTATCGATGTATGCGGAAGTGTTTAGATAGGATGTTCCTCATACTCTGTCACAGCCGAGCCTGGGACTACCAAGAATCTCATAGGAACACTGATAAGTGTAGATTACACATAGTCTATTTATGCTTAAAAAGGCCCAAAAAACCCAAAACGGATCAAAAATGCAAAATGTGCTTGTATCTGAGTTTTATGTGTGCAGGTATGGATATGTCAAATATTGCAAGAATTCAGTCAAAAACGGACACGAGAACGGATGAGTGATCAAGAAGCTAAAGAAATCAAAAGCCGAAGCCAGAGAAATCATGCCTCAGCCTTCCACAGTCAACCAAAACACAACTCCATTGTTTTAATAAGTTCAAGGACTGTCTTTGCAATTTATAAAAGTTATTTTTAAGCTAAGAAAATGTGCTTGCCCAAACACAAGGGCCAAAGATGTAATTGACCCAAAGATTACAAAAAACGCGGGTCATGAGCCGGGTCAAACTACCCATGGATCTCCTCTCATCCAATCATATCACATCCCCCAACCCGATTACCCAATCATAACCCGAACCTCAACCCGACCTAACCCGGTGATACTTATAACGTTTTAACATTTACTGTTACACCATTTCCCCCAATTTGGATTAAACAAAACTCACCCACACACGAACACACCAAGAACACACCTAAACCCTAGTTAATAATCCCCTCACCCACACCCTAATTAACCATGGGGTTAACAACCCCCTCACACTCCTTAACCCACCCATCACTATCAATCATTCCCTAACCATTCCACCCTGGCAAAATGAAAGAAAGCGATTGGTTGATGTGACGTTTATGATTGCTTACACTCACATATCTAGCACAATCAAGCCACGTCAATGATCCGGGTGTATACACATTTATATCCAACGGTTGATGTGATAGATCAAGGAAAGAGAAAGAATGGAGGGTCAAGATGAAGAAAAGAAGGATCGAGAAGAAGATGGTTAGCTCAAGTTCGGGTATAAATACCCCTCATTCCAGCACACGAAGGGAGTAGTAATTTTTTTAGGTTTTTTGTTTAGTTTTTATTTTTTGTAATAAGTTTTAATGTTGTCGATTCCGTTTGAGTAGTTGTTTTTTTTGTAATTTCAGTTTCATGTATTTCATTTCGATTTGTAAGAAACTTATTTCAGTTTTAATAAAAGTTATATTTCATATTAATTTGAGTTTGATTTAAATTCTGTCAAAAGTGTTTGTGTTTGTTATTGATAATTCAATCAAGGCTTGATACTCTTGGAATTGGATGGCAGCTGAGTATCAAGAGGGTTAGAGCTATTGGATAGCATTAGGACTAGTTTAGGTTGTTGTTAGTTGTGATTTAGGGTTTATGTGAATAAGCCATAAGCCCACACAGCTTATTGTTTCTTTCTTGTTCCTGCTGAATCTAAGGTATACCTTATTTAAGTTTACATTTGTTCTATTTCTTTCTTTTAATAAGTTGTTAAGTTGTATTAGAGTTAAATAAGCTATGATGTTTTGTTAATGATTGATTAAGCATTTTATTGAGTATTAAGAATCTGTCAAGTGATTTAGCTTTGCTTTGTTCATTTAGTTGAGAGGTAGAAAACTAAGCTTTAGAAGCTTATCAGCTGATAAGCTTATTCAGCTTATTTAAAATAAGTTAGAAGTTAAGTTTTTATAAAAGAATGTCTTAAAAAGTCAGTGAATAAGCTTTTTAAATCAAAAAGGGATGCTGTTTGTTAAAAGATAGGGAGTGCAGGGACCTGTTTTATCCATTTTTATAGTTTCTGTTAGTTTAAAATTTACACAGTTAGTCCTTGTTAGTTACTCTGTTAGTCCTTAGTTAATTACATAGATAGTCCTTTGTTAGTTAATTGTTAGTCTAGTTAAATCCTTAGGTAAAGGGACTGTTTCCTGCCATTAGTTCATCTTTTGGTTTTTCGTATAAAGATCAACAATTTCACCGCCTACCCTTGTCTTTAGCCTTTTTTGTCAATTTTTAGCCCATGTGATTGTTTGGTAAATTAATTAAGTTTTAATAAAAGTAGTTTTTTTTTTTACATAAAATATCAATTAGGTTTTAGTTTAATTTTCTTAAATTAGTTTTAATAACTTTATAAAATATTGGGGCTTTGTTATAAAATTAGTATCTGCCATTTTATTTTCTCTTTATAAAAAGTATTTTTATAGAATTTTTAATTAAGTTTTATATTGTTTTAAAAATAAATTTTATCAAATTTAGTTTTATTTTACATTTAATTTTTAAACCATTAGTTTTTTAATTTTTAACCTTCTACATAGAAAATAATCATAAAAATGTTTTCTCATCTTTTTCAATAATTAGGATTAAGTTAGCATAAAAAGTATTTTCTTAATTTTTATCAATTTTAATATCAATTTTAGTATTAATTAAGATCTAAATCGTTTTAAATTCATAAAAAAATCCAAAAATCTTTAAAAAATATTTTTAATTTTCCTAAAATTTTCTTTAGCATTAATCTAGGTTTAGGAATATAGTTTACATTTTTAAGTTTTAAATTGCATTTGTTTTCTTAAATGTCGCATTTTATTTACTTTCGTAATTAGTTTAATTTGTTAATTAGTTGTTTAATTGTGCCTTTAAATTTAGTAGTATAATTAAATCAAAAATATCTCTTTTCTTATTCAAATCAGGATCCAAACTTAAACGAGGTTCTCTATTTTATAATATTTGAAAATTAAATACTTGCCTTTCTCTACTATTCTCTCTAAGCTTTCATGGTTGATTATGTATAATTCAAGATAAACAAGACCTAACATATAATTCAAGATATGTTCCTCTAACTCAGTCACAGCCGACTGAGTCTACCCAAGGAACGCATAGGACACCTAGTTCCTCTAGGTCACCTAACCCTAACATGGATGCAGGAGTGTCAAGTGCTCCAAAATGATCAATTGTGATTCATTTTTGTATTCCTCAAAGTAGATCTACACGTCTTACTCCACCAGCTCCAGTGCCAACTGTTGATAAAGCAGATGAGATGATTTTACAAGACACATTACAAGTAAGTCTTGCTGAGCATAAAAGTCAAGAAGAGCAAAAAAGCTAGAGAAAATGTGGAACTCATTAACGAGCACTTGGCATCCGTGGAAATTGAAAAGATGGTGGAAGGACCATAGAATGTTATTGATGATAGTTCAATCCCTAGGAATGATGATCAAAATATTCTCGGCACTAGGTTAGAGCACAGGAGTGATAAGGAAAGTCCAGAGGTGGCGATTACTAATAATGAAGAGGTGGAAATTACTAATGTTGTAATACCTGTGAATGTTAATGAAGAAGAGGAAGAAATAACTGAGGTGTATGAATTAAAGCGAATGGAGAAAGGGAAGATTGTAGAGGAGTCTAGGAGTATACCATTCCCCACACCAATTAGATCTCCTAGGATTCATACTAATCTCGTATCTTCGGATACTAGGAAACTCCAGGAATTGACGGTAATTGATACTACACCTACACCATCATCAAGTTCATCCAACACCAAGTTATCTACCACAAACCGAATTCTATCATTATTCAAAGCCAAACCTGCTCATTTTAAATGCTACAAGAGTTTCTTTCAGGAGTTACAAGGACGTTATGGATATTTGTTTGAACACCTGAAGGCACGGTTCTTGTCAAGGAAGTCATTTGATACTCTTGCTAATCATCTCTAGGAAGTAATGGTTGAATCACTACCCACTATGGTAGATAAGCATATCAAGGAGCAAGTCAAAACACAAGTTCCTGAGCAGGTTAAAGTTCAAGTTCCAGTGTATGTTGTAAAAGGGCTGCTTTTGGAAAAGGCAACAGAATAAAGAAGAGACAGATAAGATGATTGCTAAAGCTATGTTACAGGAGCGTGGGAAATTACAGGTTAAAATTTCCTCACAGATTCAAAAAGCAATTGATACTAACATTCCTTCTCTGGTTGATGCGTCTGTAAGAAGTTATATGTATGGACATATTCTTCATGTTCATCCAGCTTAACCACAAACAACATTTGTTCCAGAACAACAATATCAACTGTATCTATCAATGAAAGCCGATCCTCAATTGCAACAACAAGACATAGCAATATGGCTGGCACTTCAAATGAAATTTGAGACACTTCAGGTACCTCATACTACTTGTAGAACTCCTGTCGTTCGCCCAAGAGATCAGGACGGTCCTTATGATGATGCTCATCCTGAGGGGGGGAATAGTGCAAAGTGACAGAAGACATCTGAGTATAAAGCACATGTGGCTGGAGAGTCGTCTGGACAAGTCAACGAAAAAGAACAAGGTCAATCATTTTTAAGGAATCAAGAGCAAATAGATGATTATAATTTTTGGACTAAGTCTTATGCTTCAGATGATGATGAAGTACCAACAAAGCAAGTATCACAAGATATCATGAAAGAAGTGTCACTGACCATTAATGAGGCAAAGCTAAAGAAAATTACTGATGAGATGTTGAGACAAAGATGTACTTCAGGAGATGAGCATCAATATCACATTGATCAGATGAAGAATTTCTTGAAAAGTGACATTGTTTGGGAAAGCAGAAAGGAAATTCTTGCCTCTCCACATCCACGAAAGACCACACCTTTAGTTCAAAGTTGTTAGAGAGATCCTGAAGCTCCAACATTATCTCTGATAAATCAAGATCTTTTGTATTTGAAGAAAGGAAGTTCAGGGCCTGAGAAGATAGTGTTGTCACTTCACAAGTTTCCTGCAATTATCTTCAATGATGTTGATATCAAAGAATGGACTTCCAGATGGGTGAATAAGTGTGTAAAGAAATTTAATCCTTATGCTCGGTATGGTGTTGAACATTGGAAAAATCTTCATGCAAAGATCTTCTACATAAAGATGCAAAATGAGCCTGGAAAAACAAAGGAAGTTGTTTATTCGAATTCAAAGATCATTCAAGTTATCAAGACATACTGGGAATTGGGCCATGAATACAAGTTCATCACAAAGATAGTTGCAAGAAGAGCTAATGAGTGCATAGTGTCAATTGCCGAGCATGATTACAAGAATCTCAATAAGAATGATATTGAGGATATGTACTTGCTGATCATGAATGGCAAGGTACCTAATTATGAAAAAATAGGTTTGCTATGGTCTTTATCAGTTTTCATCAGAAGTTCAGTGATATGGGAAAGAGTGCATGACTTTCAACTTGGAATAGAAAGTTATCAATAGAAAGTTAATGTTACTGCACCAATAATATCTTTCCCAGGAATTGAAAAGCACAAAATGTTCTCCATCATCTATGAGCCCCTGTATGGAATAATATACAAGAATAGCAAGAAATAAAAGGGTGATGAGACATTCAGAGATTCATAGGTTTTGTGATGCAACACTAAACAGAGTATTAGAAGGTCTAAAGAGTTACAATAATGATGTTAAGTATGGCTATATACAAAGAGATCTCATTGAAGATGAGGTTGAGTATTTGAAATTGTTTGAAGAAGAAATTGAAGTGAGATTGAAGTATCATAACTAGATGAGAAGATGGGAGATGTATGTGAATAGAAGATCACTTGGACCACGAAGGGAACGCCAAGAATAATTGACCCTTAAGGGGAGATTGTTAGGTTCATGAAAAGTGTCGATTATATGGTTTTATTATATTTAGTTATTAGTCTTTATCTTGTTAAGAATAAAGTAGCTTATAATAAGGTTTATTATGCTAAAAGAAAGAAATAGCATAATTACCAAAGTATAGGGACTAGAAGTGAAACATTAGAAAAATAAAGGAAGGGAAGCTTCTTTCCCTCTCCTATAAATACCCCTCTTAATCACCATTAGAAGGGTAAGCCTTGTAATAAACTTTTCCTTTTTCCCTCCATTTTATAATATTTGAAAATTAAATACTTGCCTTTCTCTACTATTCTCTCTAAGCTTTCATGGTTGATTATGTATGATTCAAGATAAACAAGACCTAACAATTCTGTTCGAGTAAAGCTGATATGACTACTGAGAGAAGAGAATTTTCCTCCAGAAAGGCATATTCCAGATATTTTGGAAGAGGTTTCATCTCAAGATCAGTTGGTGGATCTTGGATAGATGTCCTCATTCTTAGGTCATCTTTTGGTGGTAACTCCTCAAAATAGTCTTTGACTTTATCCTCTTGAACATTCCCTGACATGAATTCATCGAATTCTTTGTCAAGTGATGTTTTGCTTATCTTTTCTAATGTATTTAGGAATGGTTTAGAATCGTTGAGCAAATATCGAGTTCATCCTCAGTTATTTCATCGATAACATCCATGCGGAAGCATGTTTCATCATTCACATGAGAATGCTGCATAGCTTTATTAATGTAAAAGGTTGCTCTATCTTCTCCAATTCCTAAATTGAGTTCTTTGTTCTTAACTCTTATGATGGCATCGACGGTATGCAAGAACGGTCTTCCTAAATTTAGAAGGACTCTATTATCTTCCTCCATTTGTAGGATAACTAAATCTACAAGGAACACGAATTTTCCAACTTGAACTAGCATATTCTCAGTAACTCCCATAGGGTACTAGTAAGTATGATTTGCTAGGCGGATACTCATCTATGTGGGTTTCAAATTTGTTCTAGAAAGTACAGCGTATAGTGAATACGGCATCAAATTAATACTTGCGCCAAGATCGGCCAAGGCAAGATATTCAACTGAGTTTGGAAGTTTGCAAGTGATTAGAAAATTTTCAGGGTCTCCAAGCTTTGGTGGGATCTTGTTTTGAAGAATTACTGAGCATTCCTTAGTTAAGAAGGCGGCAGTGATTTGCTCCATCATACTTTTGTTGCTTACAAGATCTTTCAAGAATTTGCCATAATTAGGCATGCCTGCTAGGACGTCAACGAGGGGTACGTTGATCCTTACTTCTTCGATCATGTCTAAAAACTTGGCATATCGTGACTCTATTTTTTCTTTGTTCAAGCATTATGGATATGGAATTTTTGGCTTATAGGCTTTGAGTGGCGGTGTATCAGTCTTAGTTAGTTTCTTGGGTAGAGGTTCTGTCTCTTTTTCTACTTCTTCTGCCTCGTCTTCACTATCATCAAGGAAGACGGCAGTTTTGGTGTTTGGGTTAGCTGGTGGGTTATAGGTCTTGCCACTGCGTGTGAATACGGCATTCACGTTCTCACTTTGAGCAGGCGGTGGTCGGTAAGGTTTATCGTTTGATGTTGAAGGTTTCAGATTGGTTTGGGTGTTGCTAGGGAGTGTACCCGTGGGTCTTGAGGATTGGTGATCAAAAATCCTACCAAACTTCGTTTCAAGGTCTTGAATCGCAGCTTGATGATTTTTCTGTCCTTGTTCGACTTTGGTTTTGAGATTATAGAATTGGTTTTTGACAAAGTCATTTGCTACCTTTTGTGCAACAACGAATTCTCTCATGGTTTTTTCGAATTCTGATTCATCTGGTTTCTTTTCGGGTAAACGTGGAATTGGCGGGTTTTCCTCACTGGGGTTTGAGTTTCGGTTTTCATCATGATAGTGTGATTGATGATCACGCCAAAATCCAGAATTTCGACCATAATAATTTCCTTGATACCCTCCTCGATATCCTCCGGAGGCATAATTTGCTTCTTCCTCCTTGCGTCCTCACATAGGTTTATCATCACAATCTGAAAATAGATGAGGTCCTCCACATTTGTTGCATCCATCTCTCATTTCTTTCATATCTCCTTTGATCTCTTTGAATTGTAAGTCGATCCTCGTTGTTAAGGCTTCCATTTTCTCCAATAGCGGTGAGTGTTCTTCGCTTTCAGATAAAGCAATGGTTTTTCGAATGGGTTTAGCTTTGTTTTCTTTCGACCAATATAGTTTAAGAAGAACTCGATCCTCAAGCAAATGTGCTTCATTTAGAGTTTTGTAGAGGAAAATTCCTCCGGCGTCTAGGATGGCTTGGGGTGGTTCATCTAGTCCATGGTAAAAGATTTGGATTATGGTTCCTCGTCCTAAACCATGTCCATGACAACTACGAAGTAGATCCTTTATACGTAGCCAAGCGTCGACTAGTGATTCGTGATGTTGTTGGGTGAAACCTCTAATTTCTCCTATGAGTCGGTCAAACATTGCTGGTGGAAAGAATCGGCTTACGAAAGCTTGTCTCATTTCTTCCCAAGTGGTTATCACACCGGGACTTAGTTCGTTAAACCAAATCTTGGCTTCTCTCGCTAGGGATGATGGAAAAAGTTTGAGTTTGATGGCATCCGCATTGGTGTTGCTATAACGTAACATTCTACACACTTCGACAAATTTGGTGATGTGCTTGTGCGGATCGGTTCGTGAGCGTCCGTCGAATTGTCGATCCTTGATCATGGAAAGGTGGTGTCCTTTGATGGTGAAGTTGTCTCCAAGGTCAACTGCGACGATAGCAGCTCCGAGAGTGGGTGCTACGGCCCGATTATTTCCCCACATGGGTTGGTCGTCGGCCATTGGGAAAGGTAGGTCAAGAAATGGGTTATAGACTACTTCGGCTTTAAAAATATTCTCGAAAGGTGGATATTTGATTTTTGGAACTCGGTCTACAATAGGTATGAACGGGTTTCACTTCTTTTTCTTTCTTAAGGTTTGGTGGATAAAACGTTCGGGTTCGGGATAAGGAGTAATTGGGTTTTGTCCAGCAGAACGTGTTAGCATTTAAGGGCAAAACTCAAATTATGACCAATGAGATTTTAGCAGGTTAGTTAAAGCCTGTATAAATCAGTTATGTGTGTCATTATGTGTTTTATGTGTTTTATATGTGTATGAGATGGAAGTACATGAGTGATGAATCATGATACTTGTGGAAATGAAATCATTTGAAAGCTTTGCGTAGTTTCAAATGTCATGTACGTAATATTCTGTGTACGTACTATATATATGTAATTCATATTGTATATATTATTTTAGTATTTTATAGATTTTAGAGTGCTTTCTATTTTTAAAAATAGTTAGAATCGAATGTTAGTTTGAAAACTAGTTAGAAAGTTCAAGGTTTAGCAAAATAATTAAAGGTTTTTACTTAGAATTAAAGTAAATGTATAAAAAATAAATAAAATAAAATTAAAAGGGTGGTTGTGTGGATCGGCCGAACAAGGAAGAAAAAGGGAAAGAATCCCAATTTGATTACAACTTGTTTTTGGTAATTATATTTTCCTAAGCCTATAAATACAAATCATAACTTAATTAAAAATCACTTTTTTCTCTTCTCCTCTCTCCTTGGCCGGTCGAACAACACAAAGAACAAAGGGAAACCCAAAATTTTTTAGGGTTTTAATTTTTAAGAGTTAAGGTAATGTTTTCTAAATCTTTTTTCAATTCAATTGATTTTATTTAACGTAACAATCATTTAGAATGGATTAGGTTGTTGTAAATAATCTGTAATTAAGAGGTTTTGATCATCAAAAATCATTTTAGGGTTAATAATTAGGGTTATGGGTAAGTTAATTAGGGTTATGACAAAATCATTCGTTGTCTTTTGTGCTATAACGAATTCTCGCATGGTCTACTCGAATTGATAGCTTTTATTGATTTTCTTGAGCCTAAAATTAACTAAAGAGAGTCTACTTTCCAATCCAAGTGGTTTCATGAATTAAAAGTGAGTGGAAGTTAGTCAAATTAATCAAACAAGATTCATTGTCAAAACTGAGTTTTCGAGGCAGATTCTGAGTTGTGTTTGTGAGGTCAAAAACCATATCAAAACATCTTTTTAATTAATGGGCTTGATACTGTAGCAAGTTCATGATGATTATGATTTTTTAAAATTTTTGTAGAAATTTAATAAGTGTTTAAATGGGTCTGCTCAAGCTAAACTTTTTAAAGGTCGAATCAGGTCAAATTCTAGACACTTTGTGATGTTGAATTTTTATAAAATGGTCACCCTTACTATTATTTTTATCTAAAAATCATAGAAGCTTACAACTTATTGGGGAGCTATAAGATGTGAGGAAAAGAACCTATTAGGTGTTTAATTATTTTATTTAGAGTCATCTTATGACTATAAAAACTGAGTAAAAAATAGAAAGTTGAGAAGTAAAGTTTGTGAGGTAATTTGAGGTTAGCAAGTATGAGGAGTATATAGAAGAGTTAAATCAAGATAGGATATAGAGTATCCATCGTGGTGATTGTTACATCAACTTGGGTGGTGACCTAATCGATGGTAACATATGTGTGTATTGTTTTGTTTAGATTCTTTGCAAGATTAAGTGAAGGAATTGGAATTTGATTTCCATTAGGTGAGTTTTACAGTCCCACTTTTTACTTATATTTTAGGATGAAAATGATGCAAAACTATTTTTGAATTATGAACCATGATATGTATTTTTAAGTGTCAAACTATATGATTGTTATGTGTTATCTCTATGTGATATAAATTTTGGTAAGGCATGTGTATGTGAGGATGACATGACCTTATGTGAGACCCGAACGGACTTAGCTAGTCAAGTGGGTCAGTCTTGCGCGGAGATATTATGGGATGGAGGGGTACGATCCACCCCAGATATATGTGAATTTATTTTGGTGATAGAATAGCCATGCATATATGTTCGTAAATGTTGTTTTTGTTGATCGCGATGTCATAAGTGAGTCTTAAACCTGTAACTCTCACCAACAATTATGTTGACATTTTTAGCATCATTTTCAGGTGAGAAAAACGTGTGAAGAGTTAGGAAAAGGAGTTAGCTGGACCATAGGCTTGCATGCGGAGTCTATGATTTATCTGGTTTAGTTTTCATTTGAACTTGTCATGTTTTGTTCTTCATGCATTATATGTTGGATTATTGTTTTGGGTGTTTTCATAACACGCTTTGGATCATGAAGTTTATTGAATGTCATTTTTAGTTTTCTCTATTTTAACGCCTTGTGTTGTGATGATGCCTATTGATCATGCCTTGCGATTCCCCTTTAGCAGGGTGTGACAGATTGGTATCAGAGCCAAAGTTATATAGAACTAGGAGGATTGGCTTAGACTATAACTAGGAACCTTTACATAGATGCATTTAGGAACTATGTGCTTGTGTGTACGTATGTATAATATATTATATATATAGATATTTTGAAGTTCCAATTGCCTATTCGTTTACTATTTTCGTAGTAAGAATATATATATACATATATGCTAGTATTTATTTTCTTCATCGCCAAGTATCTGATGGAGCTTATATTCTTCCTTATTTATAGAGTTATGTCTCCCTCAAAGCGTAAGTTTTGTTGGGGGAATCATGCGTTCAACTGGGATTAAGCTTTATATCGACCCAATTTCTGGCTGTAAGATATGGCGTACAAACAGTAAGTGTCGATCATTAACCCATCGACTTTATCAGTGTATGTGGAAGAGAGTATGGACTATTGGATGAATGTAGGTGACAAATAAAAACGATTGAGTGATTCAGGAAGAAGGATTGACAAGGGGGGGGGGGTAACCAGGGTATGTTTCTAGGTTCTAAGAATACCACACATCGGATGAAGAAGAAAAGATGAGTGAGCACCCTCCTTACAACAAATATGGATTCGTGGATCACCCACAACTCCAAATGGAAGACCAAAGGAACAAGTTTGCACCTTACCCATTACCACCACAAGAAGGAAATATAAATGGTTGGTTGATTGAAGATGCTAACGATTCAGACCTTGAGTCTACGGCTAGTAATCAACCCATGAGCTTGACGATGGAAGACATTGGTGGGAGCTGAGTTTGACCTCGACCTGACTACTCGTGCAATCGATTTGATTTAGGATGTTTAGTGTTTCTTTCTATCGTTTGAACCATGTTAGGAAATGTTATTTTCGATTACGATTATTATTAAAGAGAAGTGGTTTTAGGATTTATCTTGTGTTCTATGTGCCTTATTAAATGTGTTATGTGTTGCATGATGTGTTGATTTCAACAAGTATTTTCATAGGAGCGAGTACACGCATGAAAGGGGGCATCTATAATTATGGTGTACAACATAATTATAAATGTGCCACAACACAAATGGACTTGCAAGTATGATTACATGTAATTGGTGTTGACACGTATTGGTTGAATATCATTAATATTCCTCCCTTCTACTCTCTATACGTATATAGTATTGTGAGAATGGTAATATCATGGGTTATGAAATCCTTTTTTTATTCCTGTAGTATATCGTCTAATATATTAATCCTATGTCTATCAGAAACATGTTCAACACCCGACATTCTAATAACCCTCCTGGATGTCGCGGAAATCATTGCTCGACAACTTAAAAACATCATAGAACATGTGACTCAAAGTGACTACACCTCAAAAATGAAATGGTATGGAATGTTAGAGGAAACAATGGTTGCACCTATAAAGGATTTGTGGCGTATGGACATCGAGACTTTAACGGAACTGGTGGTGCGGTGGCGTTGACTAGATGGATTGAAAAGATGGAATCCGTGATAGATAATAGCGGATGTTTGGCTAATCAAAGGGTGAAGTATGCCGCGAGTTCGTTCATTGGCAAAGCTTTGACTTGGTGGAATACTCAAGTCCAAGCAAGAGGTCGAGATGCTGCTAATGCAATGGCGTGGGATGACTTCAAGGCATTGCTAACGACGGAGTTTTGTCCAAGCAATGAGATTGAGAAGTTAGAAGGCGAGTTCTGGAATCATTCAATGGTTGGTGCTGATCATGCTGGATACACTGATCGATTTCATGAGTTGGCAAAGTTGGTTCCACATTTGGTAACTCCTGAGGCGAAGCGTGTCACAAGGTACATTAATGGGTTGCCATCTCAGATTCGTGGAATGCTTCGAGCCACTCAACCTGCTACTATTCAAGCTGCTATTCTTACTGCTGGGATACTGACTGATGAGGCAGTCCGCAGTGGTACTTTGGCTAAGGCTGGTGAGAAAAGGAAAGAAAGGGATGAGGCGAGTAAGTCAGAAAGTGTTGGAAAAGACGAAAAGAAAGCTAAAGGGGGACGAGGGTTTGTAGCAACAGTTCCTCCTAGAAGAGAAAATGGAAATTTTCCAAAGTGCGCTAGGTGTAAGGGTTTTCATGCTGAAAAAGGACCATGCATAGTGTGCTACAATTGCCAAAGGCCGGGTCACATGGCCAGAGACTATAGAACACTGGTTAGGCATGCAGAGCTGATACGAGCAGTTAGGCCAAGAGATGGGCAGAGAGCTTGTTATGAGTGTGGAAGTTTGGATCACTTACGTCCAAATTGTCCTAAGTGGAACCGAGGACGTAATCAATCTGGAAATCAGCTAGCGTTGGAAGGGAATAGGAACACCCAAGGCAATGAGAACCGAGCTAGAGGAAGGGCTTTCAATGTGAATGCTATTGATGCTCTTTAGGATCCTAACGTAGTGACGGGTACGTATTCCTTAAACAATCTCTACGCTACTATGATTTTCAATTCTGGTGCTGATTTTAGTTTTATATCCACTAAATTTGCGCCCTTATTAAATGAGAAACCTAGTATTGCAAACCATGGGTATGTGATAGAAGTAGCTAATGGTAAGAAGGAAGAGGTTGATAGAATTTTCCGTGGATGTAGACTAGAGCTAGGAGATTCTATATTCCCTATAGACTTGATACCATTAGAACAAGGAAGTTTTGATGTGATAGTAGGAATGGATTGGTTGTCAAACCAAAAGGCTGTGATCGTGTGTCACGAGAAGATAGTTAGGATACCTATAGAAGAAGGTAAGGTACTTTATGTTCAAGGAGAACGTAATGTCAGGAAGATAAAGATGTTAATGAGCACAAAGGCGAATGAACCGACGTTAAGCGATATTCATATCGTACGTGATTTCGAGGACGTATTTCTGGATGACCTGTCAGGATTGCCTCCACAATGACAAGTAGAGTTTCGTATAGATTTGGTTCCTGGAGCGACGCCCGTAGCAAAGTCGCCATATCGACTAGCGCCTTCGGAGATGCAAGAACTATCAGAGCAACTTCAAGAGTTGCAAGACAAGGGATTTATTCGGCCAAGTCACTCACCATGGGGAGCGCCAGTTTTGTTTGTCAAAGACTATCGTGAACTGAACAAGTTGACCATCAAGAATCGTTATCCGCTCCCTAGGATTGACGATTTGTTTTACCAACTTCAAGGAGCGCGCTACTTCTCTAAGATAGACCTTCGATCTGGTTATCATCAGTTGAGAGTGCATGATGATGATATCTCGAAGACCGCGTTCAAAACACGATATGGGCATTTTGAGTTTACGGTTATGCCATTTAGATTAACAAATGCACCCGCAGTTTCATGGAATTAATGAACCGAGTATGCAAATCGTACCTGGATAAGTTCGTCATCGTGTTTATTGATGATATCTTGATATACTCAAAGACGAAGGAGGATCACGAAAATCATTTAAGATTGATGTTGGATTTGCTAAATAAGGAGAAGCTGTATGCGAAGTTCTCTAAGTGCGAGTTCTGGTTGCAATATATACATTTTCTTGGACACGTAGTAAATCATGACGGTATTGACGTAGACCCAAGTAAGATTGAGACGGTGAAAAGTTGGAAAGCCCCTACAACACCATCTGAAGTAAGATCATTTCTGGGATTGGTTGGATATTATAGATGTTTCATCGAGAATTTATCCAAGATTGCTAAACCCCTTACTTCGTTAACTCAGAAGAATCAGAAATATGAGTGGGGTGAGAATCAGGAGGAAGCTTTTCAAACGTTGAAGGACAATTTGGGTAATGCACCAATAATGTCATTACCGGATGGAGTAAAAGATTTTGTGGTTTATTGTGATGCGTCAAACCAAGGATTATGATGTATTCTTATGCAAAGGGATAAGGTAATCTCCTATGCATCAAGACAATTGAAGATCCACGAGAAGAACTACATGACTTACGACTTAGAGTTAGGCGCGGTGGTATTTGCGCTAAAGATTTAGAGGCATTATTTGTATAGAACAAAGAGTGTTATCTATACAGATCATAAGAGCCTTCAACACATATTCGATCAGAAGGAGTTGAATATGCGTCAAATGAGATGGTTAGAGCTATTTAGTGATTATGAATGTGAGATTAAGTACCGTCATGGTAAAGCAATTGTAGTAGCTGATGCTTTAAGTAGAAAGGAGAGAGTGAAGCCTCGACGAGTGTGAGCGATGGCTGTAACAATTCAGTCCGGAGTTAAAGGACTGATATTGGCAGCTCGAGGTGAAGCGTTTAAGGATGAAAACGTGATAGCTAAATGATTGAATGGTACGAAGCAACAAATGGAAAAGAGAGAGGATGGAAGCCTACACTATATGGATCGTATATGGGTTCCATTAGTGGGTGGTATCATGGACGAAGCTCATAAGACGAGGTAGTATGTGCACCCCGAAGCGGACAAGATGTACTATGATCTTCGGGACATGTATTGGTGGCTGGGTATGAAAAAGGAGATTGATATTTATGTTAGCAAGTGTTTGGCATGCGCAAAGGTGAAGGCGGAGCATCAAAGACCGTCAGGTTTATTGCAACAACCTAAGATACCTGAGTGGAAGTAGGAGAAAATAACTATGGACTTTATAACAAAGTTGCCAAGGTTAAGTAGTGGTCATGATGCGATTTGGGTCATAGTTGATAGGTTGACCAAATCAGCGCATTTCTTGGCAATACGAGAGGATTATAGTATGGAAAATGTGACAACCATGACTTGAGCAGGTTAGACAAACTATTAGTGTTGACTTATGGATCTGTTGCAATGTCTGGGATATGTGTTATATGTGTTTATACGTGTCTTATGTGTTTTTGTGGGTTATGTGAGATTTGATAATCAATCAATTGAGTGTGATCGTCTCACTGGGATTGGATTTTGTGGAGTTCATTTCGTTCACTTTTAGTGACAAGGAAATGATTTTGGTGATTGAAGCGGTTTCGCGTTAATTGTGTAAGTAATTATACGTATATGTATTTTTGTGTTAGTAATATTATAATAAGATTAGGTTCTAGTAGTTAGAATATGAAAGAAATAAAATTTCTATTTTTAGAAAGTTAGGGTTGATAAAAATAAAAAAAGTTATTTATTTTTAAAAGTCTAGTAAATTACGTTTAAGCAAAAAAGGTATGCGTAAGCAAGCTAAAGTTTTTATAAAAACTTAAGGTAATGTTAATAATTAAGTAATTAATAGATAAATATATATATATATATATATATATATAAATAAGGCCAATCGGCCGGTTTTTAGGATAAAATAAAAAAAAGGAAAACAAATTTTACTTTAATTAAAATTGGTAAAAGATATTTATCCTAAACTTTTTTGTAAACCTTATAAATACCAAAAACCCTTTTCCCCCTTATTTTTAATTGTCCCGGTCGAATTTTATCAAAGGAGGAAGAAGAAAAATATTTTTTTCAAGTTTGGTGATTTTTGTGTTCAAGATTCGAAGATTTAA
>BQNB010061725.1:0-36370 GCA_026074375.1 Tanacetum coccineum
ACACACACTTATCACCTATGTGAGTATGACCCCACCTATGTAGTACAAATAGAAAACATCTTGTAAAGGAGTAGGTAAAGTTTGTACATTCAAATTCGTATCTTTCACAAACACCTACTCCTCCAATATCTACTAAGTCCCTAAGCAAGCTCAGTTGGTTAACATAGTAGTCAGCTTTGCATAACACTTTAGGTTTATGCAAAGTTGTTAGTGAGGAGATCACACACACACACATTGTCATTCAATCCTCATTGTAGTTCCGCATACAATGGGGTATAATTCTTAATAAATATAAGAGTTAAACGTTAAAAATTAGTTTTGTGTTCTTTACTGTTCTATACATATATCTTGTCTAAACTGATTTTCATTCACATTACTTAAAGCCATGAGTTAGTTTATCTTGACTTCAATAGTGTTGGTCACTAACTCAAAGGAACAACAAAAAGGAATATGACATAACACAAATTGACCCATTCATTAGTAAATGGGTCAAAATTGCTACATGTACTTAAATCTATTAATTTTACTATAACATGTGTTTCGCCTATAATTGTGAAGAAATTATGAAGGAGCGGAGGGCAAATTAGGAAGTGAATGTCGTCGTAAGCTCATTCAAAGTAAATAGCAAAGCGGTCAGATTATATCTTGCGGGAAACTTTGGAGGTTTGCTCCTTCTCCGGAGCAAATGAACATTTGTAAACGTGCCTTTTCGGTTTTCAAAACAGGTCCAATCACAAAATGCATGCTCACGTCCCATTTGCCAATTAGTGTTGCCGCACTCTTTCCACTTCTATCTTCAACAACACTCTGTACTTGAATCAAGAATGAGAGTTAAATTTTAGATTAGTGATAAAGCGATGTTGGTTGTGTTCTCTAATAAAAAAAAGGGAAAAATATGATGTGGGTTGCATTCTATGATTGACTGCTGCTTAAATTTCAACTTACATGAATAATTCTGGTTCCCTTGGACACACATCATGCCAGTGGTTACAATACAGTTTCCCCAAAATAAGGTTGTGTATGGATGTCGTAAACTGAAAGATGATTCGATATGAGATACATAATGAACATAGATACAAAAAAAATTAACGAACATTTATAAAGTACCTTACTCCACTGATAAACTTCTCCATCATCGGAATTCAAAGTTAAACTTCCAACAACATAAAGCTGGGATTTAAGATATTGTTTTTTTTTTAATTTTTTTTAGCATGTACATGTGAAGACTTTAGTGTATTTTCAATCAATTTATTGTGTTGCGTCCTAAGTTTTTAATTCTAGCTTAGTTAGCGTTTTTTTTCCAACTTCTGTTCATAATAAGAGTATTAACATTTTATCGAACACATTGCAGGCATCATCCTAATCACCACCAATTATTTAGCTTTAATATATAATTAGAGGAACAATCAAGAAAGAGAAAAAGAAATTCAGTTTAAGAGATTTCCCTTTTCAAGCGAGTCAAGAAACAAACCCAGTCTAGTTCTCACAAAAACTTGTTAGACACAATGCTTTTTTTAAGTAAGGTTTTACACAATCTATTTATGCAAAACTTCATATGAATCAATATCCAAGAATGTGTTGCTTTTCGTATTTTACAATAGACAAATATCCTCTTGTAAACAACAAACTAACTCGTGCATCAAGAGTCTTATACTTCAGTCATATGAGGGACTTGAACCCTCAACCACTTTGTCACACGCCGTATGCACGATACCGCTAGGCCAAAGGTAACCATCCTTATCAAGAGGCGCATAAGTAGCTATTTACATTTACTCCCTATATACGTAACCATTTTCGCATTTGTGCATCACAATGTACTTAGCTTTTGCTAAGCACCAAACTATTTAAGAGCTTAAACATATGTAGTCCTATATTTTCACGTATATATGCTAAGAGCATCCTCAAAAAACAAATACAAAAGCCGACTAATGGCATTCCACCGTGATGGCTCTGTTATCATGTCTGTTACTTTTGGTCAACTCAAGGTTATACTTATTAGACGGATTAGGCCCAAGCCCGATTTGTGGGTTGGGTCCATTAGGGTTTTATGATTTCTAGTATGTTCCATGTAACACTATAAAAGCATATCAATAATACAATACGTGACAAGGGTTTTCTATCATTCTACATGGTATCAGAGCTTGTATTATTGATATGATAGAAAACCCTTGTCATGTATTGTATTATTGATATGATTTTATAGTGTTTTTTTTTTGAACAGCAATATATTATTAAACCACTAGCAAGAAGCTAGAAATTACAAAGCGACAAGGTACGGATTTTTAGCCAATCAAACCAACAAAACGAGGCTTTACAACAATTACACACCAATAAAAAGACCGAACACAATATCCTCAAAAATCATCGCTTGGAGAAAAACCGCTTCACAAAGATAACTTATTCCGATATGCCAAACATGCCACCACATTAACGAAAAAACACCTTCGAGAGCCTTGCTTATAATTAAGAAAGATAAGCGAAGATTCACAAGCCGGTATAAACCAAGTCTCTTCATAGAACGTCCTCTATTGTAAGTAATATCCCACCATCGTGATTACTTTCGATAGTATCTCAAACCATATAACACTGTAAAAAATAAATGGCTAGACGACACCACCTCATTGTCACAATAGAACACGGTAATAGATTTCTATATCACATACCTCACGAAGAAAATGTTAAACGCGTCGGTAATTGAATCAATCTAACTTCCACTCAAGAACATTCACCTTAATAGGTACAAGATATATCCACCGTTCTTGTAGTTACGTCCGGTAACATTTATAACAACTAGCATCTTTATAACAGAACAACAAAAATCACCCGAGTTCTCAAGGACCATTCCAACCGATCTGACACAGGAACAAGGTTTACGTCTTGACCTAACCATAAAGCTTCAACTGCTCCCTTTCGATACCACCCCTGGGTTATCGACGAAAAGAAAAGACCAAACTGGATTGAGTCAACTTGTGCCAACCTCACAAGCTTACATGTCTCTAGAGCAGAGATACGAGGATTAGATCTTTATGAACGATATGCCCAATACAAATGTCTTCCCAGAAAGCAGTTTTATCCCCGATTCCCAGTTTCATTTGCATACCGGTAAATAAGATTATACCTTGATTCTTCAAACATTGATTTCATGCACAAATGTCCATCCAATACGACGGAAAGTAGACATCACTTTCTTCCCAACATATCCCATCTTCTCCATGGATCGTCCTTGATTAACCCACGACCATAAGATGTATTTTTGATAAAGAACCTCCACACCCATTTGACCATAAACCTCTATTCAATGCATACAAACTTGAAACACCAAGGCCACCATTTCTCTTTGGAAGCCAACACATTTTTCCATTTAACCCAAGACGTTCTCTTGCTATTGAGGAATCATGACCATTAAAAACATACTAACGAATGGATTCCACCTGCGAATAACACTCAAAGGACTCTAAAAATCATACATGATAGTAAAATTGCAACGGAACCTAAGTACCGATTTAAGGAGAGTTAACCTTT
This sequence comes from Tanacetum coccineum, assembly GCA_026074375.1. Lineage (NCBI taxonomy): Eukaryota > Viridiplantae > Streptophyta > Magnoliopsida > Asterales > Asteraceae > Tanacetum > Tanacetum coccineum. The sequence goes on from BQNB010061725.1 coordinate 3,523, forward strand.
ACCTTCACTGTGAAGAAGCGTTCTTCATTTTCACTTGATAGGCGAGCATACACTCGATCTACTGCCTCAAACCAAGCTTGAATTCTATGCATAGAACCACCCACTATTCGAACCTAAGTAGAGAAAGACGGTTAAGAATAAGGCATCCTAGTTTTGATGCAGCTTGTTAACTTTTTCATCATCCACCAAGAACCCCATATAGTTTACTTTTGTTCAAGTTAATATGCAAACCTGACCATGAAAAAAGCATTCCATAACTAGAACTAGAGTATTAAAGTAGCCACGCACTCATTGTTCCCACAAAAAACACATCATCCCAGTAAAACGAAATGGAAAGCGATCAACGAAGAACATAACGATTATGCTTTACACATAACACATCCACCACTCTTAGAAACGATAAATGCAAACTTTCCATTATTAATATGAATCAAGAAAGGAGATAACTGATCCAGCCTTGTTTTAAGCCCTTGTGAATTGAAACTCCGCCGTTGGACTACCGTTAATAATTATCGAACCTCTCGTAGATCAAGACAACTCTGAATCCGGTGCAACCACTTATTCACCGAACCCAAAACTTTTTCAAACTTCATCCAAAACATCCCATCGCACCGAGTCATAGCCTTCTCAAAATCAACTTAAAAATTAAAGATTTTCTTCTTCGACTTACACCATTGACACTTATTTAAGATAAACGGGCCCTTCTACAATTTGTCTACCTGCAATTGAAAGTCTGATTGCACCTCGTTTACAATAATCTCCCCAAAACTACTACTATCCTATCGCCAGATAGTTTAATGCAATAATTTTGTACAAGCTTCGATTAAGCTTATTGGTCTAAAATCTTTTACCACATTAGCATCAGGATTTTAGGAATCAAGGCAATGAAAGACGAGTTAGCACCCTTAAGATGTCCCCATACATGGAACATATCAAGAAAATCATAAATCCCAAAGGGACCCAACCCAACAAACGCCTGGCTTGGGCCTAATTCCGATCTAATATATTAATACGGATTTAGGTCCCAGAGCCCGGTTTGTAGGTTGGTCCATTAGGTTTTATGATTCTAGTAAGTTCAGTAACACTATAAAAGCTATAACAATAAAACAAAACAGACTAGGTTCTATCATTCTACAATACTCACTTATATAGCTTCTTTATTACGTACCATTTTTGTATCTAACACTGTTTTGTCACCACACTTTTCTCGGTTTCCATCATTAACTTTTTTTTGCGATTTCCTACTTTTGCTCATACACCTGAATTCTTCTACAGATCATTAGCAGCAAAACTTGTTCTTGGATGTAAAATCCATCGTGCATGTAAAATCCATTTTCTCAAAAGAACTAATATACGTGGATGTTTTGCTTTTAGCGATATACAAGAGCGATATACAATAAAACAGTGAATATACGACGAATGACTCTTCAAAAGATCTTCAAACAATGAACATCGTCTCACGAAGTCATTCATATATCCATCCACATTCCTTACCCTTTGCACCTTCACATTTAAAAAATATTAGTTTTATAATACTGCATCCAAAATCTAGAAAATAGAAAGAAATGTATTTATGCATACCTGCTATGTCATACTCTCCAGCATAACCATCCGACTTATAAGTTCCAAACTTTTCTTCATTCATATAAATGCCCTTTTCACGCAATTCCGGCACCATGTTCTTACCACACTTCCAATCGGTATTCAAAATGTAACCCGAAAGTGGACTTTTTTTCTTCGACAACTGCTTCCGGTCAGTATTCAGAATGTGTGCTCCCTTCAACACGATGTCTGCTCCCTTCGGCCACGAATTCCAATCAGTATTTGGAATGTCACCCGCAAGCGGACTCTTTTTCTTCACCAACGGATCCCAATCACTACTTATTGCTTCGGTAAGTGCGGTTTTACCCGAGACCATCTCACCACTTATTGCTTCAGTAACTTCCGTTGCACTCGAGCCATCTATTGCATTTACCTTGCCCTCAATGTTTTCACAAGTACTCAAAATGTCACCTGCAACTGTCTTCAATTTCTGGCCAGAATGTGTGCTCCCTTCGACACGATGTCTGCTCCCTTCGGCCACGGATTCCAATCAGTATTCGGAATGTCACCCGAAAGTGGACTCTCTTTCTTCAACAACTGATCCCAATCACCACTTGTTGCTCCGGTAAGTGCAGTTTTACCCGAGACCATCTCACCACTTATTGCTTCAGTAACTTCCGTTGCACTCGAGCCATCTATTGCATTTACCTTGCCCTGAATGTTTTCACAAGTACTCAAAATGTCACCTGCAACTGTCTTCAATTTCCTTTTTTTCTTATTTCTCTTTTTCATTTTCGGTGTTGTATTATTGGTTGTCGTTTTACTGGGAACAGTTTTGCCACTCACTTCATTAATTTCAGCACTCAAAACGTCACCCGCAACTTTCTTCTTTTTCTTATTTCTCTTTCTCTTTTTTGGTGTTGTATTATCGGTTACAGCTTTGTCAGGAACCGTTTCACCACTCACTATTTCATCAACTTTATCACTCGAAACATCACCCGCAACTTTCTTCTTTGCCCTTTGATTTCTCTTCCTCTTTTTTGAAGTTGTACTATCTGTTACAGTTTTACCCGAACCCGTTTCACCACTCACTGCTTCATGAACTTTAGTACTCAAAGTGTCACCTGAGGCTATTAGATCAGTTGCATTTGTATTCGTAAATGAACTCTTTCCATCAACAGTAGCAGCCGGACTGCAAATGTCTTGTGAGACTGTTAAATCCAGTGCATTTGTACTCGAAATTGAACTCTTTCCATCACCATTAGCAGCTGGACTTCGCATTATCATCTCCTGATCAACGGATGCAATTGCTCCTACGCTTGTATTTGGATTTTCAGTACCTTCTCCTTTGGCTAATAATTTGTTTTTTGATCTGCGCTTTTTTCGCCTGTTCGGTTTCTTTAGTGCAGTGAGCTTAGCATCACCTTCAACTTTATCAACTTCCATATCTAAACACTCCTGGACTGGAACCGAAACTTGTACCTGCATTGTATGAACTCCCATTAAAAAGTATGCTATATAGAGCAACAGTCCATCCTATTTTTTTATAGCAATGAACCAATCATGTCATGTCATGTACGAGTAATTACTAAACAATAAAGATCATATCACATTGACAGGAAACATGTCAAATAAAGAAAGCGAGTCTCAATAGGAGACGGGTCAAATGGGTCAATGCGGTTGACAAGAAACAAGTCAAATAAAGAAAGCAAGTCACAATCACAGATGGGACAAATGGGTCACTTCAGACCCCAAGTACTTATATTCAGTAGTACATATTTTGACTTTTAAAGTCAAAGAGGGTAAAAATGACTAATTGTTTTATATTTGATAAAAATGACTAATTGTTTTATATTTGATAAAAATGCAGGCATTTGGGTGATAATGCAGATATGGTGGTGCTAAAAGGTACAGGACATGCTTAACTGCTTATATATTAGAAAAAACAAAGGAATTTTATAGACATCTAAAGTCCTTTTTAATCCCTCAAGTTCTTCTTGTAACTTCATCAAACACACGACCCACTACCGCCAATACAACCGTGCCAACCAACCACCAAGATCTTCATTATTCCCATAATAATGGGTCGTCACTGTTGCTACCTGATTCTTAATGATCTTAAAGTTTTCACAGTAACTCTTAATGACTAGATATAATTCTTGTAATCGAACAATCGAAGTATTTATTGTACTAATGTTGTGTTATGAAGAGACCCATTTACATCAAAACTGGTCAATCTACATGATATTTTATTTCCAACTGGTAAATATGTTAAAAGTCAATATGAATGTATTCAAATGCTTACATGTCATTATTCTAATAGTATATTAGAGTATCAATATGTCAACCCAACCAGACGTATTTTGACCCGTTTATCAAATGTCCTGAAGTACCAGAACTACCCATTTTGTGGTTTAACTTCAAGCGAAACAAACTATCGTATAATACAAGCTGAATGTAAAGTAACCTAAAACAGAAGTTGCATGCAAGGGAAAACGGAAAAACAAGTAAAACTTTACAAAATCACATCACATGAGCTGTGTATATACCAACGTTTCAAAAAAATTCATGACAGAAAGAAGTAACAAACGTAGATTTGTCGATGAATGAAACATGTAAAGCCGAACTCTGCAACAAGTAGATTATCAATTGATGCATTAAGATCTGGACAAATATTTCTCTGGTGAAGTGCTTGTTTTGATCCCAAAAACAATAATTCATGCAAACTACAGTTTAATTCCACAATCCAGACCCAAAAACAACCAGCACTTTGACTTTTTAGTGTAAAAAACAAGGACTTGAATACCAACAGAACTGCACTTGATCAAATAATGTTACTAACTTCAATAATAAACTCGAAACTTAAGCAGAAAACTTTTTTAGGTAATATAAAACTACATCAGGAAGCTTCACATGAGCAGTAGTTAATAGATTCGACCTAGACTACTTCCGTAAACTTGATTTGTGATCCATCTCAATTAATAGATTCTCACATGTTTTAAAGCTTTATTATATTCCATACCAGCCACACAAAAAACAAAAGATAGAGATATAGCAAACCTGTTCACTAGGTGATGATCCCGTGTGATGAGCATACCATGAACTAGAAGAGCTTGATGTTCTTGATGTCACCATGAGCCTTGGATCCCCCCATGTACCCAAACCAACTAGCGTCTGGTCCATGTTTCTATTACATGGCGGTCTCAACGGCATCCTACGATTCATATGAAAATGTGTCAATGAAAATTTATGGATTAAGTACTTGATTCATCATGTAATTTAAAAGGAGATGAAAATAAATTACCGCCACTCGTTTAGAGCTAGGTGTGATGTACTTCCGTGTTCCACTCCCCAACACCCCATCTGTCCCGTTCCCCAACCCATCATACTCCCGTGTTCCTCTCCCCAACGCCCGATCTGTACCATTCCCAGGCCCATCATACTCCCATGTTCCGCTCCCCAATGCCCCATCTGTCCCATTCCCCGACCCATCATACTCCCATATTCCGCTCCCCAACGCCCTATCTGTCCCGTTCCCTGACCCATCATACTCCCGTGTTCCGCTCCCCAACGCCTCATCTGTCCCGTTCCCCGACCCATAATCGGTTTCGTTCCCAAACGCGTATTATACATATACATACTTTACGCGTTGCAGCCCTAAAACATATCCCTAATTAGTTCAATGAAAACAGATTTGCTGTGGTTCATTGATAGTAAATGTGTCGTTTTATGGTAGTGGCAGCCTCACAAGAAAAAAAACATATGTTAAGCAAAAACGCCACTGTTGGGGTTTCATATGCAGAACTTAGTGAAACCTTTAAACCAAGTATTGGAAACATGAGTGGGAAAGTTGAGTGGTTAGTCATTTATGTGACTGCTAGACATCTCCATCATATCATTATGTTAGTAAGGACATATTTCTTCATGTTGCTCATTCTTGACTTGTTTTTTGTTATGCAACTTGTCTACATATTGCTAGTCCTGAATCGTAAACTGTTGGGCTTTCAAGGATAGCGAGTGAAACGTGTTGTTTGAGTGGGTTACACGTCTACAAATTAGTTCAGTTTATTAGTTAGTAATCCACAAAAATTATAAGTGTTTGGGGTAAAGGTGGAATGTTCAATAATATAACCCTTGTTTGATTAATATTACTTTTCTTATTTTTCCGCTGCGTGAGTCAATATTATCTATAAAACTGTTCTAGTGAGCTTAAAAGATTCTCAACATGTGGTATCAGAGCGGGTTGCTCTTGATCTAGGATCACAAGGTTTGTTGTGATGTCGTGTTCATGAAGAGAAGATAGAATTTTCTATTTTTGGATTTATTGAAGATGCGATTACAAAGACGATTGATTATCACTTATTTGATATGTAGTGAGTTTCACGTTGAGGTTTTTATCATACCTTTTAGCAGGAGGAACTTTGTTCGTGCTTATATCGAATTGACGAAGAGGTTGACGAATCTAGCATTGTGTGATTTTTCTTTATGATGCTCAATGCGCACATTAGCTTCACTTAAAGGAGCTTACGTTGTAGTGCTCAGTGTCTATCTAGTTAGGTTCCTTTCAAGAGGTTGCGGTCTACTTACACTTCTTGGTTCAGTATAAGTTTGGAGTCACGTGGATAAACAAGACATAAGACACAAGTTTGGGATATTCAACTTCTTCATCAAATTCGTTATACTCAGTTTTCTTCATCAGTAATCACTACAAAAAGCCTACAGAATTGAAGATGTTCATGCACAGTTTCAGGGGAAGGTCATTACTACTGCTAGTCATTATTAATACTGCTAGTTTAAAATTTCTACTGCTTGAGTTCATTATTTGTGTTGAACTTCATGGGGGGTAATTTGAGTCAGTGGAAAGCTTGGATTAAAAGTTTTGATATATGATTTGAAGTTGTAAAGATCAAAGTTGCTTATATGTTCCCTATTGGATGAAGACAAAAAGGGGAAGATGATTATATGATTAGCAACTTATAGATCCTGTGGTGGCATGGAATGGAGATTGATAACTTAAGGGGAAGATCTTAAGTTAAGGGGAAGCAGTTTACAAAGGAAGATTGTTTCATTCAGGGAGATCCATGATCTCAACTTCAGGGGAAGTTCGTGCAAGAATTTGTTTGTTTTGTCATCATCAAATAGGGGAAGATTGTTGGGATTTACAGATTTGATAGACAAAGAATAAAAGAATGAAACAAGAAGGACTAATTCAGCATTATGGGATTCTAGAAGACTTGAAGTCAAACAGTAGTTATCTTCTCATTTAATGCAGTCAAACAGCGATTAATGCTGATTGAAGATTAATTACAACTTGAAGATTAATGTTGATTTAGTTTCCTAATTATTTAGTCAAAACCATTTTTAAATGCATTGACTAAAGAATTTATATAATTGTTGACTGAATTTGCTTTTCTTTGTAAGTCTTGATTCTCTCCCTATATAAAGAGTCATAGACTAGGTTTAGTACATCCAGAAAACATAGAGCTTCTCCAATGAGAAGTCGTCTAGCAAAGGGGTCGTGTATTGTGCATCAAGATAGAAAACGTGTTATTTGAGTGGGTTTACACGTCCTACAAAATAGTTAGTTTATTAGTTAGTAATCCCAAATTATAGTGTTTGGGGTAAAGGTGGAATGTTCAATAATAAAACCTTGTTTGATAATATTACTTTCTTATTATTCCGCTGCGTGATTCAATATTATCTATAAAATTGATCCTAGATGAGCTTAAAAGATTCTCAACATGTAGGAAACTATAAATCAGCATTAAATACTATTTGACTAATCTTCAATCAGCATTAATGTTGATCTTTATCTTTTAGCTGAGCATTAAATACTGTTTGACTAATCTTTAATCAGCATTAATGTTATTCCAGCTTTGTCTTGTAGGTCCTCCATCTTTAATATGTTTTGTCATAATCAACTCAAAGTATAATTCCCATCATCTTCCACTAGTTGATAATGACAAAACAAATAAGCACAAGCTTCCCCTGAAGCTAATATAGATGAAGAACTTCCCCTGAATCCATGCACTCTTCCCCTTTTTGTCATAATCAAATAGGAGTGCATGTAGATGGTAAATAAACAATAAGCTTCCCCTTAACATGTTTACCATCTCTTGAATCACGAACTTAGTAGGCTCCAAGCAACAAATTATCAATGAAGAAAAATGAGTATTACCCATATGTTAAAGAAGTAGAATCTCCCAAGCTTGTGTCTTATATCCTGTTTATCCACATGACGTCGAGTCTCATACCTGCTATGTATAAGTATACCTATGTCTCTTGACAAAATCCTCATTCCTTTATAGAGGCTGCTAGGACTATGCTAGCTGACTCACACTTACCTACCACTTTTTGGGCAGAAGCAGTAAATACTGCTTGCTATACCTTCAACAGGGTAAGAGTGACCAAACCTCAGCACAAAACTCCTTATGAGCTTTTGTTTGGCCATAAACCAATCCTTAGCTACATAAGGGCCATTTGGGTGCCATGATACATTCTCAATAATCTTAGCCCACCAAGGAAAGTTTGAGGGGAAATCTGATGAGGGTTTCTTGTTGGTTTACTCTGTGAATAGTAAGGCCTTTAGGGTTTATAATTTAGGCACAAAGGTTGAAGTACAACCTTCTGTCAATTTTCTTGGGGAAAAACCAATGTATAGGGATAGCAATAGGTGGATGTTTGACTTAGACATCTTACTGACTCTATGAACTATATACGTCTCTTTGCTAATCAAGCTAACCCTGCAGGTTCAAAAGAGGTCATTGACATTGATGTACAGACTGAGGAGGCTGCAGAACTAATGGTGGTTTCTTCTACATCTCTAACTGAAGCACCTAGAAAAGCAGCTGTTTCTGAAAAGATTGCTAAAAAGAAGACTCACTCCCCAAAGCAGCCATCTTCTACACCAATATCCAAGTCTGCTGATGACATTATGACCTTTAGAAAAGAGCTGGATGCAATTGCTGTGAAGCACTTAGGTCCAGTACTGCAAACAGTACCTACCAGTATTAAATCCTGTTAATACTGTAGTGATAATCTTTAATACTGGTTTTGAGGAAGTTATTACTGGCAACATTGAAGCTATCTATCCTAGTGCTGTTCATGAAAAAGAGGTCTTCTCTGATGCAGATGATGATGAGATGCCTGAAATAAGGATTTATGATAAATCAAGTGAAGGTCTTTTTGACAAGGCTTCTTATGATGATGATGGGATAATTACTGATTTCAACAATCTACCAGATGAGGTAGATGTCAGTACAAACCACTACTTAAGGATTCACACTGTCATCCTCAAGTCAAATCCTTGGAGACCCAATACACATGTTCGACTAGAAGCTCTCTCAAGAAGATCACTGCAGCTCATGCTCTTAGTGAGCTAAACATGCACAGCTCAAAGATGCAAATATTAAGATCAACATAATTGTCTTTTTGCTTGCTTTTTATCTCAATCTGAACCAAGGAAAGTCTCAGAAGCCCTTGAAGATGAAAGCTGGATTGAAGCTATGCAGGAAGAACTGTTGCAGTTCAAGCTTCAACAAGTATGGGTCTTGGTTGATTTACCCATTGGTGCTAAGGAAATAAGGACTAAATGGTATACAGGAAACAAGAGGATGTAAGGGGTGTTAGTTGTAAGGAACTAAGGAAGGCTGGTTGCTAAGGTCATAAGCAAGAAGAAGGGATAGACTATGATGAGGTTTTTGCACCTGTGGCTAGATTGGAAGCCATAAGGTTATTTTTAGCCTTTGCCTCATTTATGGGGTTTATAGTCTATCAGATGGATGTGAAGAGTGCATTCTTGTATGGCACTATTGAAGAGGAGGTTTATGTCTCTCAACCTCCTGGGTTTTGTGATCCAGATCACCACGAAAGTGTATAAGGTTGTTAAGAGCCTGTATGGGCTACACAAGGCTCCTCCTGAGCTTGTATGCTAATCTATCTACCTTTTTTAGAGAAGCTTGGCTATCGAAGGGGAACCATAGACAAGACCGATTTCATAAAGAAGGTCATAAAAGGATATCATTCTAGTTCAAGTTGATGTAGTGATATCATTTTTGGGTCTACAAAGAAGTCTTGGAGTGATGAATTTGAAGCCTTAATGAAAGGGAGGTTTCAAATGAGTGTTATGGGAGAGCTTACATTCTTTCTCGGTTTACAAGTCAAGCAAAGCCAAGAAGGGATCTTTATTATCTACAAAGACTCAAAGTATGTTGATTGATCCTGAAGATGTTTGACTATGTTCAGTGTGAAGTTTGCGATTACTCCAAGAGAAACAAAAGCTTCGTTGCTCAAGATGAAGCAGTCCTGATGTGGATTTACATGCTATATAGATCCATGGATAGGTTGTTCTTATGTATCTAACTGCCTCCGCCTGATGAATGTATGAACGTTTGTGTTGTTCTCGATTTCAGGTAACCCAAAGGTGTCCCATCTCTATACAGTCAAGTGGATTTCAAGTTACATAAAAAAAAATGGGAAAACCAAAGCTAAGGCTTATGGTATCCAAGAGAATCTCCACTAGACTTGTTGCTTTTAAGGACAGTGATTATGCTGCTTGCCTAACCTTGATAGGAAGTCAACCAAACTGGTGTCTGCCAATTTCTTGGAAGGAGGTTAAATTTTATGGCAGTGCAAAAAGCAGATCAATAGTGGCTACTCCACAACTGAAGCTGAGTATTTAGTGGTGCAAGTGCTTGTGGTCAGTGCTATGCTGCAAAATCAATTGGTTGGATCTATGGTTTCAATTCATGAACACCTTTATCCCATATGATATTTTCAAAAGCACCATTTGCATAATAAGAATCTGTCTATCACTCAAAGACGAAGTATATTGAGATACGGCATCACTTCATTAGGGATTGCTATGAGAAGAAGCTGGTACAAGTGCAGAAAATTCACACAGACTTAAATGTAGCAGATCTGTTAACCAAACCATTTGATGGTCCAAGGTTTAATTTCTTGCTGGTTAACATTGGGATGGTAAACCCATAAAGATACATTAAGGGAGGAAAAAAGTGTAAATTTTATGTAAAATAGTATAATTTAGAATTAATCCTGGTAGTATAAGTTAGAATTAATTCTGGTAGTATAATTTAGGATTAGTTCTGGTAATATAGAGACTTAATACTGGTAGCTTAGTATTAAGTCTGCTAGTATAAAAGTTAAAACTGGTAACCATTTAATACTGGTAGTTAAGTATTAAGTCTGGTAGTTGTCTTAGGTTAATTCTGCTAAGTATAAGTTAGATTAGTATTGCCTTTCTTGTATAGACTAACTTTGCAGGTACTACTTTGGAAAGGATGTTGCAGGCTCAACTTGGACATGGAAAAGGCATGCCAGCTGATCACTTGCTAATTGGATGCCAAATTGGTTGTATGTAATGATGTTGTTGGTTCAACTTTCGCTGTAAATATAATTAAAACTGGTTGAAAATTATGTTAAGTCTGATGAGTCATTAATAATACTGGTTGACTAATTAAGTCTGGTTGTGAGTTTTAAGTCTGGCGCTTTCACTTTAATACTGATTGAAATAAAATCATTTTAATTTTATTCAACATAAACCGTTGAAGATCTTTTAGCCGCTAAAACGCTGATAGAAGTATTATATAGGGATAAAGTTATTTCTCTTTTTATCCTTATCCTATTTACCCTATTATCTTTTTTCTTGTAATATTCTCTCTCAAAAAGCAATCATTAAAAAATTACTCTCACTACCGACCAATCTTCTCAACTGTTCCCATCACCAGTATAATTTTTAAAGACTTCAAATATTTTTCACAAATCTTACAATGGCACAAACTCAAGTATTGTGCTAAGACAATCAAGGGGAGTTTCTGATTCAAACATACTGGAGTGCTGGGTTTTTACACAGATGATAGTGGATTTCCTCAGAAGCTCAAAATGAGGTATGCTCTCACTCACAATTCCACCTATCTACGATTCCCTTGTCAAGCAGTTATGGCAGACTGCAAATGCTAGAACCCTTGCAGGATTGGGTCTTAAACTAGCTTAATGCAACATAGATTCTATTGAATATTAACATCACTGAAGTGTCTGTTAGGAGGCAACTCCAATTAAGCAGATGCTTCAGGGAATTAACATGTTGCAAAATGAAGAGATTTTTGCAGGGATTACAAATTATTGGGTAGTAAATGACAGAACTTTTACATTGTGGAAAAGTCATTTACACCCCATGGAGATTCTTAATCCATCACATTCTTTCATTGTATAAGGCTCAAAAGTGGGGATGGGACAGTTTGGTAGCAACTTTGCACTGCTTTGATCTGTCTTTTCCACTGGAGAGACTTAACTTTTCAAAACTTATCTTTGATGGATTTGAATCTCAAATTTAAAAGCAAATCAAAAGTTTTTATGTACCCTCGTTTTTCTTCAAATGATCTTTGAATGTTACAAACTGAAAACAAAAACTTTTTTGCTTGTATACTTAACCAAAAAGATTTTTGGAAATATGAAAAGAAGTTTTCAAGGGATCATAGACCATTGTTTCTGTAGCTACCCATTAATGATGTCAACCTCATACCAAGTGCTGCTCCAAACCTTCACAACCTGTACCAACTCCTTCACCATCTCATGTACAAATCACTCCTCCACCAATATCACAACCACCTCCCACACTAACTCAACCTGTACAATCTACATCACCACCCCCTCAACCATCAAGTGTACAACCAACATCTTCACCACCTCCAATCCAACCTGTACAAACAACATCATCTCCACCCATCACTACCATTCCTGACACCCAACCAACTAATTCCTACCATCTCCTCAAATTTCCATCACCTCCATTTGATGATACAGAAGGTCCATCATTTGAACCTTCTTATCATATGTCTCCACCACCTTCACATGAGCCTGAGAATCAAAACATCTAGAACTAGTGAAGAAAGTGAGCAACTTAGAAACCTGCTAGATCTTGTACCTAGGCTGGAATCAAGAGTAGAATCCTTAGAAAAGGAACTGAGTGACACTAAGCAGACTCTTGGAACAGCAGTCCTAAAGCTGTTAAAGAAGGTCAAGAAGCTAGAAAAAGTGAGGCAGAAGAGAAAAAGAGAGGATGAAGAGGGATGCAGAGGGTAGGTTCAAGGACATTCCTTCTCCACGATCAAGGAAATAAATTTGCTACTCTGAAAAGGAGCAAAGGTTCAGGGGAGGCTCAAGAAGATAAAAAAAAAAAAAAAAAAGAAAAACAAATAAGTCCTTTACCTTAGAGGCTGCACAAATCTTAACTAATGTAGCTTCTGAAAGATTTAAGGGATCACAAGCCCCTTCTGGTAGAAGATTTACGAAGGAAATACCAAATCTACACCAACTCCATACCAAATCTTAGATTTTGAAGTAACAAACCCCCCACCCAAACAAAAAACAAACCCCCCCAAAAAACCACCTTGCTGAAAGTCAATTTTATTACTTGGTAGTACACCTTCAGCTCAAGTTAATACTGCTGAAGTTATACTGCTGAAGTTAATTCTGTGAACTTAATACTGGTGAGAAGAATGAGTTCTTCCAAAGGAGGGGAAAAAGGAAAGATCCAATACTGAAGAAGACTTAAAGCCGAAGTTCAAGCATCATCAAAGAAATCAAAGGCTTTAAGAGCTAGAGGTTTAGAGGCAGCTCAAAGATTGCAAGCTACAATGGATGCTGAAACACAAAGATAAATTGATCTTGATGCACTTCTGGCTAGAAGATTGGTAGAGCAAGAGGAAGAAGCTGCAAAAGAAGCACTTGCAACTGAATTTGACTACATTCAAGCACGACTAAATGCAGATCAGATTCTTGCAGAAAAGATTCAACAAGAAGAAAGGAGAATATTTCTATTGAGGATAGAGCAAAGTTTCTACATGACACAATTGCTGCCCAAAGGAAGTTTCTTGCAGAACAAAGATATGCTGCTATCAGAAACAAGCCACCAACAATATCTCAGCTTAGAAATCAGATGATCACTTATCTGAAACATGTTGCAAATAAAAAGCATGGTGAGTTAAAGTCTAAATCCTTTGAGGAGATCAATTCTTGTATGAGAGATAAGGACAGCTAAGAAAGATCAGACTTTTGTGGCTATTGGATCTGAGAAGATGAAAAGAGCAAATCAAAGGATGAATGAACAAAGCTGCTGATAAAGAGAAGAACAGTAGCTGATTCTGTCATGAGGAATTTCAAGAGGAAGAAGGAAGTAAGAAAAGGAAGTTAGGCACAAGACAGGAAGCTAAAAGCAAAAAGAAGAAAAGTATACCTCTAGTCTCACAAGAGAAAGATGAAGACTTTTAAAGATGTGCTTACATATAGCTCCGGATGAAGATAAAGTGGTAGATGTTGAGATACTTGATCATCAATATCCCATTGTTGAATGGCAGTCATTCTTCCTCACAACTAAACCTCAATTTGATCCCACCAAACCTTTGGAAGATGACTATATGAATAGAGTAACAAGGAGTAATGGAAATATGAGATTCTTCCGCACCTTGATGGGAGTTCCTATAAATCTTGACAGAGAAGACTTTGAAGGTGTCTAATGAGCTATGTTAATGGAAGAATATTCAAGATGTGAAATTCCTGAAGCTTTGATAAGATGCTCTGGGAGTCTGTTTGATTATGTTTAATCAGCGTGTATATTGCTAACTTTGGGATAACAGCTAAACTGGAAGCTTATTAGTGAAATTACATTGTTCTCAGGGGGGTACATACTTTCATGACAAGTAATTGGACTAGTCATTCATAATGTTGTAGAAAAAGATACCCTCTGACCAAGGAAGTGCTTTTACAAATGTTTGATTTGAAGTTAGAAACTGAAGAAGAAAGCACTATGGCGTTGGAGCTGATCAAATTTGTAAAATAGCAGCTAGAAGAATTTGAAGATTCTAATGATGATGATTTTAGCCACATCTGATAATGAAAGAGCAGGAGGGTTTGAGTGTTGGCTAAACACCACACAATATTGGTCTTTAGTTCACCATGTCTAACAGACTTAAGAAACTAACTAGTCCAAGAGCAACGGTCTGCTGGTAAAGACCTTTCAAAATCCGTTCTGATTGACAATTTTACCATAAATTATAAGGTATTCAATGGCACCATAGTATTTTTACTGAAGCATGGGTACTCCGAGCAAAACGGCTAGCTGGTAAAGAGTTATCAAATCCGTTTATAGAAACCAATCCAAAAACCCTCCCACATTCATCCACACCCTTTTTCTGATGATTTGCTCAAAATCATTTGGTTTATAAATGTACCATGGGGCTTCCAAACCTTTAAATACTATTGGCTAGTCCATAGAAAGGCTCATAGGTAAAGACACAACAAATCAGTTTATGGCTCGGTAGTTTGCAAAAACTATATTTTGTTGCAGTCAAGATTGGAGTGCTATGAAGATAGTTGTGGTCAAGATTTGAAGGAATAAAGACATATTTTGAAGACGAAGTTCAAGACAATCCTATAAAGTCAAGGTGAAGCTTTAAAGTATTTAAGATCAAGAATGTTTTGAAAAGAACTTGAAGGTTCATGAATGAAGATCAAGTTAGGGGGAGGAGTGTTAGGAAAATATTTGTAAACAGACTTAATACTGTTAGTTTTAAGTTCAGTCTGTTAGTTATAGTTTGTACTGATTAGCTGAATAGTTAGTACTGTTAGTATACGAAGTTATGTCTAGGTAGGAGCAAGTTAAGTCTGCCAGCATTTAACTTAAGTTTTGTAGTATTAAAGGTTAATAATGCTTGGATATCAGACAGTTAAGTCTGTTGTAATTTTAGTAATAGTTATCAATTAGCGTTGATTTAGGAAGAGATAAGCATTATCTCTTAACGGTTTAGGGTTCATTAAGCCTATGAAAGGAACATAGAATAGACACACACAAACTATTGTAAAAATAAGGGTTGATTGAAGTATTCACAATCAAATAGTATAGTAATAGCAATTTTAGTTATTTGTTCTTGTGTTATCTTGGTATAAATATTGGTATTCCGCGCTGTCAATTATTTGTATTCTCAGTTCATTGTCTACTTATAGGAATCTTTGGATTTATTCAAAGGAACTATCAGTAGAAACAGTAACCGAATATCTCAAATTCCCTTATTTTATCAATAAAAATTAGTGTTCAGGATTACTTACTTAAACAGTTTATGCTTATAAGCAAAAACAGATAATCAGATAACAAAAAACAACTCATTTCACCCATAGCGTAAGCTTGTTATTCTAAACCCACCAAGAGCAATCTCAGTTTAAAATAAGCAATCTCAGAGGGTGTTTACAGTTACTGTTGCGATTGCACATATGCTTTTTTTCAGAGTAGATAAGCACCTCAATATAAACATGTGCATAGTATGCAGCACGCAATCCCAAACACCCACCCTGAAACTGCTTATCTTCTTTAAACCTCAACTTGAAGAAATATTGGTATCTTTTTCTCTGCATAGTTTTTGTTGTTTGTTATTAAATGCTACGTTTTTAAACCCGCCAAGAGTTATCAGTTAATAATAAGCAAGCAATCTCAGAGAGTGTTTGTAATAGCTTTATCCAGAAAAGTATGTGCTTATTTTGAGAACTTCAGCATATACCCAATCTGAATAAGCAATCCCAAACACCTCCTCAAACTGCTTACTTAGAAAACGCTTTACTTTACTTTGATGCGGATGTCTGATTAAATCTTATTTTCTCGGCTCATCAAACCTGTAAACTCACTATTAACAGCTTATGATATTGACGTTATGGCTTAGTCAAAGCCATAAGATAAACTCATAAGCTGTTAAGGGGGTGTTTGTCTCGTCTGTTGATTGACTTTATTAAAATATTAGTAGATTACTATTGTGATCATATTGAACTCATTCATTATCTCTTAGAAGGGACAAAAGTTTGTGGATCGACGCCCATATTGACCCTTTACGCGACCCACTCAGTTTTATATAGCTGATGTGATGTCGCTCGGGTTGAAATCAGGAGAAGTGATTTTCTATATTTCTTAACTCCTAATAATGACTACTCGGCCAGATGTTAGGCTTATTAAGTATACATATTGAGTATGTGGGCACAAAGAACAACCAAATGAGCATGCAAATGTAAAACATCGTAAGAGAAATTGCATGGACCGCCATGAACATGAAAACGTCCAAACTCGTTAATCAACCTAGTAGACGTCAAATCGATTCACACATGCGCCTGCGAGGAATGTAGCGCTGCACTTAGCCTCAAGATCAAAATCTTACCAAGAGTTGCGTCTGTTTGCTCTGTCATTTCTTCAATTTGTTTCTGCATATTTTCGTCCTCCGCGTGTTCCTTTTCATCATCTTTGAAAAACTTTCGTAATGGCAGGAATTCCCTACGCAAGACATTTCAGTCATGTTAGCTTATAATCATATCCAAACACAATGTATCAGTTTTAGAGTGTGACATGGTAAAACATAGTTAAAAAAGGTGCTAGCTTGCCCAGGGAGCCACACAAAAAGAGCTTCTCAAAAAAGTAAGTTAAAGATCTAGCAAGGCAAACAAACAAAAATTGACTTTTTTGGAAACTCAGTTTCAGAATATAAAAGTAAAAACCTGTGATTCGGTTTCAGGGAAAGACCTTACTGGTAGATTGAGTGTTTGGAATTGCTTTAAGCAAAACACTAATCAACCCATTTTATAATAATTCAGGCTTGAATTACCATCCTATCTACTCGGAATCCCAATATTTAACCTCTTTGTTTAAGCTTATTTTTTATATGTGATCTCGGCTGATATATTTATATCTGGAAAGCCCTTTCTTTAAGGTTATTTTCAAACTCGTATGCTTTTATAGGGCCGTTTATATCAGCTTGTTTAACTTTCTTATGGGCTTCTTTGAGTTTACCAAAGCCGAAAATCTGACTCTTTGGAACTGTAAGAACTTATAAAGGAATATAATGTGATATACATTGTAAAGTTGCAAAATAAGCTACATAAAACATAATAAAGAAAAGCGACGAATAAATCATATACTCACTTTGTAACGAAGCTCACAGGGTCCTTGGACGCGTTCTGAAAAGTTTGGCTTTGCATTGGACCCTTTGAAGCGTAGTGTAGCTTGATCATATGCAAAGGCTGCACCCGCGGCCGTTTCAAACGTACCTAACTAAACTCCTGCACTTTTGTTGGGATCTCGTATCTGAGCGGCTCATTATGGTCGTTGTCTTACACCTCTAAAATGTCTTTCCGTAATTGATTCTTCAAAAAATAAACAAAAGGGATTAAACGTAGTCGAAAATACCTTGATATTAGTTCACTACTACGTTATATAACGAAGAATTTATGCAATGGTCAAATAGATAGATTAAGATAATCCTGAAGACTAATCACGTGACAGAAACTAAAGTCCACAATCGAAGCTTATTTGTTTCGGCTTATATTTCATAAGATCAATAACGGTATTTAACTAATAATCATATAGTATTTTCGCCTAAACTGATTCAACCATAGTAAATTTAAGTTGCATACTATGCTTTAATATAAAACATGTCTGACCTCTCGCCTACTACAACTTCCCAATTTCAGCGTTCAAAGCTTCTACCTGAGGATTCACTCCACTTCCTGCTTAAACATATAAAGCCAAATAAGCATAACCCATAAAAATACTCCATTAAATTACCAAAAAAAAACTTAAATTAAACTATTATCCTTTAAAATAAGCAATCACCCTGTCACTCATCTTTCAAATTCTGATTACAAAAATCAGTCAACGCTATCTTAATTGCCTAACCCACCACCCCAAAAAAAAACCAAGTAAGCTCATAAATTAAACTGGTTTAATCACTTTTTTTGGTTGCTACTTTCGAAATATTTGCCACTTTTAGTAATCTAATCGTTGCTATGCCTATCAGTAATTTGAGTTTCAAAAGGTTGACTTATCTTTGACTTGCACAACAAAAACAGCTTTTATTTCAGGCAACTTTATAATTGTCCAGGTTAATCACTTTCGGTTTGTTGCAAACCGATTGCACCAACACGCTGGCATTTATTCTTAAACATTAGCATAAGACAAAAATACAGGCAAGCCCAAGCCATAAAGCTGTAAATCAACGGCCCGACAGTATTAAATAAAGGCTCAGATATACAAATACAGTAGCGGCAACAAACGCCCGCCATTCAATTTCAAAATGTTAATGAACAAATTTATAAAAGCAGTGTTTGATACTACAAAGTGGCCTAACATTGAACGCGGTTTCAAGCTGTGAGGATCTGTCACCACTGATAATGAGATCTGCAAAAGATTTAAAATTATCAGAAGATTTACAGATTCTGAATCTTGTCACCATTCTAAAAAAAACTCATTTTCTCACATATTTGGAAGACTGCTTTAAAAAAAACTCTGACAAATATATTTGTGAGTATCTTCTAAAAAAGTGTAAATGCTTACCATTTAAATTAACATATGCTAAATTTTAGGCCATTTTTTTTGAGTTTCCACCTGCATGCTTAGTCCATAGATCTCATATATAACTATTTAATTCCAGTTAGAAACCTACTGGTTAATTCCAGTGTCCAATGACCCCAAGGTGATACATATTCGGGTTGTTTTCTATTCATGATAGTAACGTCGCATTTTAAAAGTAGTGATGTATATTAGACAGCTCCTTGGTTCACTTCCCGAGTGTTATTTATCCTTCGAGAGTAAGCTAAAGACTACAGAGTATTACACATTCTGAGAAGATAAAAACCTACATATAACACTTCCATGTGATTTGTTCAAATTGTAAACGCAGTCTTAATAACTTTGAAAATGCAAGCATTATCTCAGATCTGTATGAAAAAATTTCCATTCACTTTTCATTTATGTAATGAAATAAACATGCTTACTTATTTGTAGGCCTCTCAATATTATATCCATCAATAAAAATCATGTGCATCCTATACTAAGAGGGTGTTTGGGATTGCTTAATATTTCTGTATATGCTTCCAAGCAATAGCAAATAAGCAGTTATACTAAGTAACTCAAAAAATAGTGTTTGAAATTGCTCACACAAAAAGAAGAAGCAATAAGACCCGAATAAGAAAACATAACGTAATGGTATAAACCTGGAAATGAAGGATCGTAAGCTTCATTCGTCTTGTATTATAAGAGAAATCATAATAGTTTCCACCATTCTACTTCTATTCACATTTCTGCACCCGCCAGCAAAGTTGTTGTTACATCAAAACCGGGGAAAAGATAACTTATTTCAAAACGATTATTTCACGTATAACGTACCTTTTCTAAAAATTTAGTTTTCACGACTGATGGTGTCTCTTCCGTTGGTACCGTACTTTTTCGACTAAGTCCAGCTGGTTTTCGCTTTCAGGAAGGTACTGAAAAATTGCACACATGTCATGAGATATGTTGGTAAGTGCGTATTTGAATACGGAAAAAAAGGGGAAGATAAATGCTTACATAAATTGATCTCCCTCAAAAGCGCTTTTAACACAAATGGCATAGCGAACATCGTTCTATGATAAAAAGGAACAAAAGTGTGTACCTAAAACTGTAAATCCAAGAGCCATCCTTGCACGATTTAGTAAAGTTTTTACCACCTCATCTTTGTTCATAGACAGCTGCAAAACATCGTTCTATCAAGTTGTTGACCTACAACAATCAAGAATAGGAAGAAAATATGCACAGTACATTATGGTGTTATAAATATATAAAAAGTAACTAAAAGTATACATTATTAAAAAGTCTCACGATATAATGTCGGTTGTATTGGGATTCACTTGAAGGGATACCGAAGTCACCTGCACCACGACATCCAACAGCTTCTTCTTT
Organism: Tanacetum coccineum; assembly: GCA_026074375.1. Classification (NCBI taxonomy): domain Eukaryota; kingdom Viridiplantae; phylum Streptophyta; class Magnoliopsida; order Asterales; family Asteraceae; genus Tanacetum; species Tanacetum coccineum. The sequence continues at coordinate 23,828 of BQNB010061725.1, forward strand.
TTTGTTTCTTCTTCTGAAGCCTCTAAGAGGACTTCAGATTTCCCCTTTTGACAAACATACTACTCATGGTCGTGTTGAAGTAAGAGAATAGATGATGCATTTCACATACCCTTCACAATGCGATGGTGTGTTTGAACGTTTTATATACGACCGATTTGACCAGCAACACCTCTAAGTAGCTTAAATAAGCACTCCAAAAACTCCCCATTAGTTTTTAATATAAGCACTTCAAACAGCCCCTATGACAGCCCTATACGTAGTTAAAAGAAGCACTCCAAACAACCCCTATAAGGAATTAAAATAAGCACACCAAAACAGCACTATAATAAGTTTAAATAAGCACTACAAACAGCCCCTAAAATAGTTTAAAAAGGTATTCCAACACAGCCTATAAGTAGTTTCAATAAGCTATCCAAACAGCCTTGTAAGTAGTTCAAATAAGCTCTTCAAACAGCCCCGTATAAATAGTTTAAAGAAGCACTAATGGTGACATAATAGGTGTCAAATATTGAAATTAAAAGTAGACTTAGCATCCACTTTTTAATCGCTCATATTAATATTTTGATATGTCCCAGATTAAATACTTACATTGTATTTCAACTAATGAGAAGGGATTTTTAGTGGGTGGAGATGGTATTTGATTGGTGGAGGATGTAGTTTTTGAGAATTTTCAAAACATTGCGCATTTTATAAGTGAACATTTATTACAAACAGAAAAGGCATAATCAAAAATCAGATATGAGGTTTGTAGTTTACTTACCTCTCCTTCTTTCATGTTTAAAATATTGGCAGTCCTGTCCGAGCATCCTAGGATCACGGTTTTTTTAAGCGGCTCAGATATGTGGCAATCGAGCTTATTCTGGGCTAATAAGCCAAGCTGCAATCACGGTTGCACATGCTACCTTTTCAAGTAGCAATTACCATTCGGATTGTCAAGCCAAAATGCATATCAGCTTTGCAAACATCGATTTTGCCCACATTTACATTTTATCATCACGACCTCTTTCATTCTTACCATTATATTAAAGATATGTATATGAAATTCTCCCATGAACAAAGAAGCAAACAAAAATTTCCCAGTTTCGATTAATGAGCATATGAATATGTATTAAATTACTGATAGGCATAACAACGATTAGATTACTAAAAGTGGCAAATATTTCTTTTAGGCATACTAACATAGCAAATACTATAAGCATGCTAGTTCTATAGTAGCAAGTAGTATAAGCATTCTAAGGAGTATTTTTGTGAAGAACAACTTTTCCAGTTTATGGATAATAATGGAAAGTAGTATAAGTCTTCCTTTGTTTTAATGGTTGACACCAATTCAAGGTGCAATAAATGATGAGGCTCAGATCTGTAAAGAGTGGTCAGGTCATAGAAGTAACTGAGTTCCACTAGGGATGCAAAGAAATCCGGTTGCACAACAGCTACACATGCTATGCTGTCTGGTCATTGCCTCACAAAGCTAGGATCAAAAATTCTCGCTGAGATTACAACAATCATCACAGCCGTAGAAGCGTTAATCAAGCACCCCTCACGGGACTAACTTTTTCCTTGTTTATAGCTGGTCGGATCAGAAAGCGGGTCGGGAGCATTAAATTTGCACCCGGCAAATGCTTGTAATTAAAACCTAGCAGTCGGCTCAAAAACATTTAATGCAAACCGACACGAACCCGACATTTAGTGCAACCCGCTTCTTCCACCCCGCCCCGACCTTGGTTTTCTATAAAGCTTAGTACAATGTTTATTTTCTCAAAATCGAAAGATCCGATTACACGTGCTAGTATTTAGCATGTCACGTAAAGGAGGCTTGTTACAATTTTCATTTGGCAAATGAAGCATATGAGAATATACAGCGTATGCCATTTGACATAAGCATTTCTCGAGTATTCAAATCTGCTTATGATTTTAGAAACTGAACTATTATATAAAGCAACCTATTTCACCCAAATATTCATATAACCACTTTGGATAGGCAATCCTAACCACACAAAAAAGGCTTATTTCAGCAACTAATAATCATATAAGCAATCGGTATAGGAAAGCCCCAACACCCACATAATTTGCTTTGCGTAATCACGCCCACAACTATCAGCCTTTTCAAAACGCGTCAAGATATAATAAACGAATCTAAAACGATGCTTGGGATGTCTTACTTAAGTACTGATCCGCTTATTTTTCAAGTACATAAGGAGCATGGAGTGCAAAAAACCCGGGTAAAAGCAACTTCGACCCGCCATGGTTGCAAACACGTTCTCGTGCTGCCTAGCCAAGATAGCCTATGAGCCTATCACCATCGTCGCTCACCCGTCACTATCGTCGCACGCCATGGATAGCGGCAACAAAAGCAGCAGTGGCATCGAAGGAGCATAAGCCAAACACACAGCTTGAAGGAGCAATAAAAAAGAAAGAGAATGGTTACCCGCCTTGGCTGCAAATCCAATAATTTGCCTCGCCAAGATGCGGAAAACCTCGACTTTATCCTCTTTGCTTATAGCCACAGAGTTATTTTCTAACAACAACAATAATACCATAAACAAACTTTTCACCAAAAAGAACAACACTTTCAGCAACCATTAAGTACATACACATGCTTCATTTCAATCTAATCTTTCTCACACATAAAAATCGCATAAATAACAGATAACAGGAAGCAGAAAATTGTAACCCCAATTAAGGCAATTAAACAACACAAACTTCAATCCAACAACATGCAAACAGTAATTAAGGAATTGCTAACCGTAAAATTAAAGAATACCATTCAAAGAACCAATCCCTAACAATCGTAACAACCATCCATTCAAAGAACCAAACCCTAAGAATCGCGACAACCCGCCACACAAACCAATGTATGCAACCCGTAACCCGTAGCAAAAAACATAGATCGAATCAAGTCGACGTTTTAGAGAGAGAGAGAGGCATCTTGGAGAGAGAGGAACTGGTTTGGTGGTGTAGTGTGTGTGTTGTGTAGTGTGTGTGTGTTTTTTCTGTTTTATGCTCTATAATGGACACGTATTCGAGGGGAAGCGGTATATAATGGACACGTATCCGGGGAGGGTGAAAAAGCGGGTTGCATTAAATGCCGGATTAGCCGGCGGGTTTCAGGCGGGTTCAGCCGGAACTTCCAGCTGGTAGGTGACATCTCCGGCGGGTCGAACCAACAGCATTTAATGCCAAGCATTGAAACAACAACCCTGCCTTTTAGTATAAAGGTACAATATAGTAGTTATCTTTACTTTTATTTACCCCGCACCTATACATACATACATAAAAAAAATTAGACACACAAATTAAAGCTATTATACACTGTTGCCGCTATACGTGAGGTAATCATCTTGCATTATTAATAACCACTCATTATTCTTTGATATGTAGTTTCAATTTTCTCTTGACATCTATTAACTATAGGAAATTGATTTTGGGAATAAGGCTTTTACGTCTGGTGTGCAAAAGGAAGGGCAAAGTTTTACCCCTATAATAAAAAGATTAATAAGATTAAACAACAGTTGTTGGAGGGGAAGTGTAACCTAATGGATGATGATGTTAAACCTTTGAAAAAGCTTGATTATTCGGATGATCATGATAGTGAGGATAAAGTTGAACCGGTTAAAAATGAAATGTCAATTTATATGGCCTCCAAACCGTCGTGGGTTAGATATGGTTCTAATAGCTTGCTGGAGCAATGGAGGGAAACTTATGGGAATGCTGATTTCGACTACGACCCATATGATAATGATATGTACAAACGTCAGAAAATTCCTGATAATATTTAATCTGTATGCGATAATTTGGATATCAAGATTCGTGGTCATAAGAAGAAATAGATTACTTGATGTTATTGAGCCATTTGTAGTCTAGTCATTATGTATACCTTCCGTTTAGGAAGTAGTTTGCCTATGTAATGGGCTGAGATGTGGAACTCACCCACATCCATTGTACTGGATTATTTTTGGCGTAATAAATTTACCGAGAAAACTCTTTACCAAAAAATATTAACTATTGGAAATTCTATAAAGCATGAAGATATGAATTTAGCACGCGAGAACAATATATAGTTGAACAAGACACCTTCATATACATTAATGTAGATTCTTTAATCTTGAACGAATTAGGGCCCGTGTGTCTACAAGGTAAATATTTGCTGGCGAAAAATGTATCTAGTGACAATCGTTTTTAGACGTAGTTAGTGACACAACTGTTTGTTAGGGATAAATGCATTTTTACAGACAATATTTTTGAGAGTGGATTTTAACAAGTATGTTTGAGGGTCGGTGTTGCAAACGTTGGACTAGTTTGGTCTTAAGTTAGCGTCGTAGAGTCATGTTAGCGTCAGGTTAGCATGGGACTAATTGGTGAGTCTTTTACTTAGTGACATAATTCATTGTTTAGAAAGCGAGCTACAAGAAAAAGTTTGTTTTCGGGCAGAAAATGAATTATGACACTAAGTAAAAGACTCGCCAACTAGTCCCACACCAACTTTACGATAACATGACACTACCACATAAACTTGGTTATGGTTCAAAAAGCTTGTTGGAACAATAGACGGAAAGTAATGTGAATGATGACTACGACTCATATGATGATAATATAAACAAGTATTTTACTCAAGGTCCCAAAAACAACATTCCAATATGTGACTTCTAGATTAAAATTACATTGTTAACTAGTTATTAGTTAAGGGTTGGTCGTTATCACCATACAAAGTGTTCAATTTATGGCAGCTTGCTTATGCAGTTTGTATAAAACTAAGTACGGTGTCGTGTACGCCATCTAGAAAAAAACGTTAAAAGCAAAAAGGAAGCTGGCCAACTTTAAGAAGGACAAACCCGAATGATAATGGTGTATTATATAACATATATCCTTATTTACCATACCAAACCCAAAAATCAGACACTAAGGGGGTGTTTGGCTAAGATTATGAGTTGGGCTTAGGCTTATGTTATATAAGCGGTTTATGGCTTATATATCGTAAGCTTATAAGCTCACGTTAAGTGTTTGTATTAGCTTATATTTAGTAAGTTTATAACTTCAAATGTTTGGTTTATTTTAAAGTGGTAAATGACTATAAGAGACATGAGTTGAAAATTATTAATGTTAGATTAAGTATCATTGAGAGTAAATTTGTAATTTATAATGTAACATGTTATATAAGCCCAACCCACTTAAAAAAGCCACACTTTTGTGGCTTATCAAAACCCACTTATATAAGCTCATAAGCCCACTCATATAAGCTTAGCCAAACACTTAAAAGCCGTTTGTTATGGGGTAATAGAAATCAAGGAATGTAATCATTTCAAACAATGTTGTTTGTTATGCGGGTTTCAGATTAATTTATTATTAATTTATTGGAATGAATGCATTAAACACATTCCTAGCAAGGATGGTATCTTTGATACCGATTACATTCTCTCTCTTCTGTGCACTAGGCTGGCCCAACTCCACTTGCTATTTACACATTATATATCTATTTTATATGAGAGGGATATATGAAGTGATGAAAGAAAAAACAATTTTTGTAGACCCACAATCTTGCATATAAAAAAAACAGAAACTCTATGCCAAACAATTTTGCTAAGAATGATATATCCATTCATATTTCACCCTCCAATCAAATCCATACCAATTGTGAATCCTCAAGTTAAACCAAACGGCCCCTTAGTTTGGGCTTATATGACATATATAAGCTAATAAGCTCATAAGCCCATCATATAAGCTTAGCCAAACACCCCTTAAAAACTAAAGTAACCAAATCATCACAATCACCAACTTTTATGATTTATGTTCCATGATTTTTTTTCTTTTAACTTTTATTCTATATAGTTGTGATCATTATATTTTGTGTACTCAGAAAATGATCGCTAACTTATAAATGTCACACCAATGTGACGCTAACTTAGAAAGGTCGCTCCTTGGTATTTTTTTATGTGGGCAGAGGTGCCATGTAACATCCGATAGATTTTCAGACATCAATTAGAGATTCTGTATTTGATTACTTCGTCTTTAGTTAAGCATATGATGATTGATATACAAAGGTTAACGGTATGAATGTTGGGTCCGTTTGGTTTGTAGATGAGTTTAGATTCGGATTTGGATTAGGATTTAGATTAGGATTAAAATTTGGATTTGGATTTGTTGTAGGTGAGAGAAAATAATATAAAAAATTATTTTATGTTTAAATATAAATCAAAATTGATTTTTTTGTTAATAGTGGAAGGAAAGAGAAAGAGAGATATAAATGATAGGGCCCACGAAAATAGTAAAAAGAGTTTAGGTTGCCTGGTTTTCAATCAATTAAGATTTTATACTTTGATTACCGAATTTAAAAGCAAAATTTGAACAAAACAAATTATACTTGCCTACTATAAGCCCAAACCCCCTATAACTTTTGGTATCAAAAATGTGGGACAACCATATACATTATTTCATTTTGACCAACCTTTTCTTCCCAGCATTACCTACCACACACACACAAAGAAAATTACCCTATATTACAATTCACAAATGATCGGTGCATCAGTCTTTTGCCGGGCTTATTTTGGCCCAATATACCGTTTCCGTCTCAGCCCATGATCTTTCAATAATTACCCGTCTCTCTCTCTTTCAATAATTCTCGATTGTTCTCAGCAAATCCCACCGCCTCTTTATCACCTCCCATCATAGATCAAGATAAAATTTTACCAGGCATGTGTTTTTTCTTTAATCTTTTCATCTTAAAAAAAAATGCTACATGTATGTGGTTTTATACTTTTATAAGATTCAGTTTTTCTTTTGATTTTGGTGGAAAATTCTAATTTTAATCGTACCTTAAATTTGTTTTGGCGGTTTCATGTTTTTTTTCTTTCAGGAAATCATATGAGAAGTGAGTTTGCTAACCCTAATTTTATTTTATGTTCATATTTTTATGGTAGATTTTAGGGGTTTTTTCTGGTGTTTCATTTATTTTTATTTTTTTCCATTGTTTTTTTAGTAGTATGTGACGATGGTAACGACGTTATTGAACCTTAAGCTTCACTCATCAGCATTTTGCAAGCAGAAAACGCCACCATGGTAAATCAATTTCATCTCATTGTTATCTTAAATATATGTTTCGCTTTTATCAATTTTAATGTTTTTTCCGTGAATTTGTATTTGTAGACTTATTTTGTTGGAATTTTAGTTTTCCCACTTTTATCAAATGTTCACTATTATTAGATGTTAATTTGTATTATTGTTTAGTGTTTCAATTATAGATTCATTCAAAATAACTAATTTTGGATTTGTTAGACATGGTTAGCTGATACCATTAAAATGGATTGTTTGGGTTAAAAGGGTCTTTGTTTTGGCTTATATAGGTGGCTTATGGCTTATTTGGTTTTAGGCTTATGTTTCGTAAACTCATTTTTTTTGCTTATAATCGAAACATGGTTGTGGTATAAGAACTTTTTGTCATCGGGTACAGGTGGAAAATTAGACATGGCTCTTTTAGAATATTCAAATACTTATACGGGCTCATAGTAGTATAAGCAATTTTGCCTATTTTTTACATGTTAAAAAACTAAAATATTTTATGTCCTTTGTGTTGCAGTTTAAAGAATGCATATATTTTAAGTTTATGGAAAATAAGCTTGAATCACGTTAGTTTGTTTGGTCGTATCATGATGGAAATATTTACTTAACGCTTTTTCGTTTAATTAATTGATTAGTGTTACACATCTGTTACATTAGTAATATTTTGTTGTATACATTTTTCTTCAGTAAATACATGACAGCTCGAAGTCCCATTATTTTCATCGTCCTGGTCTGATTCTTCATGGCACCAGGTTCTTAATACTAGCGGCATGTTTAACCTAATGTAAAGATTTTATTTTGTTCTTATATTTAGTAAAACTGTTAGTTTATGCTAATCGCTGAGTAATTTAGCCGAAACATAACTGGCCTATCATTTGGATAACTTGAAACTCTAAAAGCACATCTGTACCATTTTTTGAAATAGTACAACTAATCTTCTGTTTCTAATTACTTTATATAAAAAAACTTGAAACATGTTTTCTGTTGTATTCTATCTTTACACATCCTTGCATTGGCTTCTGACAAAAGAGCATATACATACTTACAAACACTAACAAATTGTATTTCTGAAAATTATCAACAGGAATCTCATGCTTCCCATTACTTGGCCTATGAACTCAAACAGTGATCAAGTTTGCATTGAGCTTGAGTAACCAACCTGCAGCACCCTCATCATCGGGATCTTCAAGGACATAATGAGTTATTCAATTATGTTTCTGATGTGCTGCTATTTAGATATCAATACTATTTATGTTTCAGCCTGTTTTCATACGTTTGTGTATTTTGCAGCTGCGGTTTCAGGTTCGGTCTCTACTTCTATTCACAAGATGGGTGACTCAGAACCTTCATTGTTTTCTTTTATGCACCGCTCTCACAGATGCAAAAAAAGGATACAATTGACCGGTGTAAGTTGGGTTTTTATATGCCTCATGGATTCAGACCATCTACAAAATCAGTTTTGAGTTTCGTTTGTATTTATTTTTGTTAATGAATTTATTATGGTGTTTAGTGTTAACTTTTTGTTTTTGTGGTGGCAGGTGGATGTCGAAAAGCCACACAAAATGTCGAGTGTGGTTTGCACTGGTAGGAAGGGTAATATGAGAAGGTTTGTTTCTTTTCTTCAAGTTTGAAATTCAATATGTGCCGTTTGTACTTTGTTACCTGGAATTTGCACGACCTGGAAGCTATCATATACATAAAAACACAATGATAAAATGGAACATTTTACTTATACTTTCATTGTTTGTGTTTATCATAATAAATTGCTCATCTTACAACAATTCCTTCTGACCCGATTTAAGTGTTTGAAATTGTTCATTAGCGTAAAAATTCAGCTACCAACTGGCTTAGTTTTATCAAACATTCAAACACTATCTACCAACTATAGAATACCCACATTATCCAAACACTCAGATTGCTTAATATGCAGAGTCCTTAGTAAACCTTGCTGCCCAAAAAGCCCCACAAAAAAGCGAGTACAAAAAAGCCCCCCAACATTATTGAGCTGGAATCTGTCATTAAACACTTAGTATTTGGACAAATTCTTTATTTTATGACGTTCTATTCAGTAAACACAACCATATCTTATAAACTGCCAAGATCTTATGGCACGTCACTGTCAACCATAATACGATGAACTAAGCAAGATACCTGTTTTTGGAATATTGTTTTAGGTATATATTGGCCAACAAGGAAAAGAAGTTGTTCGGGATTGTCTATCGAGATCTGGAATGCCTGATTCTACAGAGGGTCTTGCGGCTAGATAGAACTCTTAATTTATCAATTTGTTATAGCTTAAGATGAGGACAAGTCAGGCGCCAACAAAGCAATTGCTGTATCGGAATCTGTTGCTGGCTGCAGACGAGCATGAATGTCGTTCTAATGTTGGGCTAACTTTGTTGGTGTCCCTGTTAATGGTTGTAGACAAGCATGATTGTACATATACAGTTTTTTTAAAAGCAATGCCAAACATCCTTATAAAAAGTGGAATCTTTGTTTATGGTAGTTGTCGGACCAAATCGTGTGACATGAACGCCGATGCTTTCTAATTTATGGATTCTGCAGTGCCTTCTACCTAATAATTTTAAGGTATGTGTTTTTTAAAATGTTTTTCATTTTGTTTTAGTTAACGTCCTGCCCCACCATCTATGTATATGCATTTCTGAGATTGCATTTAACTTTGGCTTATCTAATCTGTAGATACATGGATGGACGTGGTCTTATCTACTGCAAGCAATAGTAGAGCTGCCTATGTACTTTCGTGGTAATGTATGTATCTATGTAATAGACAATATAGTAAGTGTGTTAAATAAGTTGATAGTTTTTGGTACATGGTTCCAAATCAATGTTATACTGTGCAAATACAACTACTACTCGACCACTTTCATATAATTGTTCAATTATATTGTTGCATACATTTTGTTAACCAAGATCCTCACATTACAATCGTCGGCAACGAACTAGCCTCGAGCATGGTAACCAAAGACACCAGAAAGATGATGTGTCACACTGTTTTGGCAAGATGTTGAAAGTAACTCAGTTGATGACCGCTCCGGTACACGCAATGGTAATACTTCACCTGGTCAGCCAGGATACCTGGGTAATTATCACCGGCTCTATTGTTAGGTGATTTACTTATACTCTAATACTCATGTTGTTTTGCTTCTTCATTTTGAATAATGTGGTTTGTTTGCATTTTGCAGGCTACCATCAGCAACAGGTTGTTGGCAAATCGTGGTGACGGATAATGGACAAGTTGCGGAGGTAATTTAAATACATGCTATTTTTAATAAGGTTATTTTATTGTTATTATAGTAATCTATAAAGGATATATGACATTAGAACGGCTTTTAACACGGTACAGTAATAACAAATTGACTCTGTGGCCCAACGGATAAGGCGCTGGTCTACGAAACCAGAGATTCTGGGTTCGATCCCCAGCAGAGTCGAATATTTTTTAAACCTACAAATAGAGAGGAGATTACATGGAACATGCTAATAGCAGGTTATTAAGAGTCCGACCCAATGAAATCTTCACAATTATTTTTGCAGATAAAGTCTATGGGTTGTACTCCAAATTGCTTCACATGTTCCAGTATTATAGCAGCTTGCGCCAATTTATCCATTCTGACACGTGGGCAACAAATTCATGGTGGGATCTTTAAAAGAGGCCATCAACAGAACTTACCATTAGCAAATTCCGTAATTGACATGTATGCCAAATCAGGAAGCATTCAAGATTCTAAAAGGATAGAAAATAACTCACCCTTCAAATGTAAAAAAAAGTTTGATAAACCTTGCTGCCCCGTCGCAATGCGCGGGTTAAATTCCAACTCGTTAAGAACTAATGCCTAAATTGGGAACCATCGTATAAGTTCGATTAACAAAAGGCAGACACATGTATAATTATTGTTGTTAATATGCCAACATCAGTCCAAAACAAATATGAATACATATTATTGCTAAGATTTAGCTTTATTTACTTCACATGGTAACCTTATGTAAGAATATTGCAATGGGCCGAATAAAACAATATCGACTATAGGATCTCCATGGAACTTTAGAAAACTTCTCATTTTCAACGACTAAAGACACCTTTTAAAAAACTTTGCAATTGTTGAAGAATGACAAGTTTCCCAGAAAATTTTTCAAAGAAACACAAATAAAACGAAAAACGTGTTCAAAATAAGTGTTTTATGCCATTATCTCTACTGAAAACATAAAACCAATCTTATGCTATTATATAACTATTACAAAACTTGAATTTAGAGTTCTCTAGTTTTCAAAATGTTCCGTGGAGAAAGAAGAGTTACTCAATTCTCAAGTGTTAGGATCATGAAAAAGACTCGGTCACCCCGTGTTATGTCTAGCATAAGTTAGCTCGTAGTCTTAATATTTATCGTTTAGTTACCGTATGACTTATGGCGTTGGGCCGGGTCTTTACCCACATGTTAGCCCACTCCATAGCCTACTTAGGGCATTAATAACTCATGTATTTAAACCCCCTCTCAGCCATGGAGAGGGGTTGGTTGTTCATTGTATAACAAACACACACTAAGTGTCTTTCTCTCACTAGAACTTCCCATTTTCTCTCTCTAAAAATCGGCCTACACACTAATCTTTGATTGTGTTATGATATCCAATATACTACAATTGATATCAGAGCACATGGGATGATTGCTTAGATTGTATGTGCGTTTCTCTTGGAAGAATTAATCAAAAATTTAGTTTTTGAAGGTTTATGGTTTTCACATTGGCTTTCTTTGATTCTCACGTTTGTGGTGTTAAAGTTAGTGTTTTTAGTGTAATTTTAGCCTTCTAGTACCAAGTTGTGCAGGAAAATCCAAGCTTAAATGTTCAAAAGGGTGATTTTTGGTGATTTGAAGCTTTTCTGGAAAATTGTGTTTTGTCTCCCTGGAAGACGTTTCTTAGTTGCGTTTCGTCTTTGCGTTTTGTCAGAGAATAGTACACTGCGGTTTGTCTTCTAGTGTAGTACAACAGTTGCGTTTTGTCAGTTGGGTTTTGTGTATTGCGTTTTGGTTAACACTACAGGTTGCGTTTTATGTATTGCGTTTTGTCTCAAGTTGAAGACCCTCATTGCGTTTTGACTAGGAGAAACTCTGCCCAATTAATTTCTTGATTGCGTTTTGTCTCAAGAGTTGATTTCATTTTGCCCAAGAGACGTCACTACGTTTTGTCTCCTTCTCATTGCGTTTTGTGTCCTGCGTTTTGTCCTAAGTTGAAGACCCTTATTGCGTTTTGGTGGAAAAAATCCCTGGCAAAATTTTTTCTACATTGCGTTTTGTCTTTGCTTCTTGACTGCGTTTTGTCTAGGACACCTCACTAAGTTTGTCTAATCCTTAACATTGAGACTTGTCTAGATTTCTTGACTGAGACTTGTGTATTGCATCTTGTAAACTTAATCAAACCAAACCAAACCAAATCACAAACAAACAACATATCACCTATATCAACAAACAATCATCACTTTTA
>BQNB010061726.1:0-25499 GCA_026074375.1 Tanacetum coccineum
ATATGGCTTGATTTTGCTTAATTCGTCCAAGTGTTCTTCGTGGAGAGTTGGTTAAAATATCATTTTCTAACCGGCGGTTTGACAAAAGGTAGGGACAAGATCCGGATTTTTAGGAAAAGGTAGCCGGCGAGTTGACCAGGTCAACGGCGAGTTGCTAAAACGGTGAGTTGCTAAAACGGCGAGTTGCTAAAACGGCGAGTTGCTAAAACGGCGAGTTGCAAAAACGGCGAGTTGCTAAGGAAATAATAGCCGGCGAGTTGGTAAAAGGTACGGCGAGTTGCTAAAACACACGGCGAGTTGATAAGATTATAGGCAGCGAGTTGCTCACGGCGAGTTGCTCACGGCGAGTTGCTTAGTTTATTGGCAGCGAGTTGCTCACGGCGAGTTGATTATTTTATTAAGCCGGCGAGTTAGCAAAAATATAAGAGGCGGTTTGCTTGATTTATTTGGCAGCGGTTTGGTGACAGTTTGAATTTTTTTCAGGTGGCTGTTTGCAATCATCCTAGGCAGCGCTAAAAAAAAAAATAAAAAAAAAAAATAACAGACGAAAACGTAAAAAAACGGACGAAACCTAGAAAAACGGACGAAAAAAAACGAACGAAAACGTAGAAAAATAGATGAAATCCTAAAAATCGTAAACGTACAAAAACGTCAAAAAACCATTAAATAAATTAGAGGAAAATAAGACTTTATATACCCTACAAGTTAAATGTCAAAAATACCCCTTTAGTTATAAAAAAGGAGGGGGTGATGAGGGGACACATGACGCAATCTGGTGGCTTCCTAGCCTTTCTATTTTAAGGGCCTTCTCATTGTATCCCCACCCCTTTTATATATAATATATATACTATATAGATATATATATATATATATATATATATATATATATATATATATATATATATATATATATATATATATATATATATATTTATATAAATTCGGTTTTCGGTTCAGATTGTCAAACTCATATCCAACTCGAAAATCGAATTTGTAGTTCGGTACAGTTCAGTTTTAGCAAATTCGATTCAGTTATTAGTTCGGTTCGTTGTTTTCGGTTCAGTCCGATTTTGGTTTTCTATTTATTCGGTTTTTTTGCTCACCCATATATGAAACCATAATTCAATTTTTTTTAACTTCGGGGTACCGTACACAATACTTTTGATTATTGTTTCAACACCATATTAAACTTTTGAGAAAACTACAATTTGGTCCACTATCTTTACAGGGTATAACACGTTTGGGTCCATTTTTTAAAAATTTGCGGGTGTTTGTTGGTTTTTAAGCAAAACTCCGATGTAGCCATGTCACATTTGAGCCAAAAATCTAACCATTTGTTAATCTGATTTGGCTCAAATGTGAAATGGATACTCGGTGTTTGGCTCAAATGTGAACTAAAATTTTAGATTTGGCTCAAATGTGAAATGGATCACTCGGTTTTGGCCTTAAAAACCCGCAATTTTAATCAATATGTTTTTTTTTTTAGATCCTAAAGTGTTATACCCGGTAAAGATAGTGGACCAAAATTGTAGTTTTCTCTAAAATTTATAATAACTAATAAATACTATTAAATTATCAATATAACTACTATTAAAATATCAATATAACAAGTTATATAGTGCAAAATTTAGTGCATACATTAGAGACATTTTTAAGTGAGAGCATATTCTATAAAGATGCTTGTTTTGTAATAAAATAGTGTAAACTTTTAATGCATACATTGGAGATGCTCTTAGGGTTGGTTTTTTGACAAAAATCTTGTAAATGTCATTAATAAAATGTGTGATATTTCTAGCTACTTTAAAGTGGTCACAACAAACTTTTAAAAGAGCATGTGTACCTTGTGTTCACTTTTAAAAAGTGAGTCAAAAATGTATTAATCAACAAATGGTAGAAATCGTTTTTTAATTTCTTTTTTACTTCGTCTTATATATTGAGGTTGATTAAAAAACTAAACTAAAATGTTATGATAAACTTTGTTTATTCTATACAAAAATCTGTTTAGGTTAAAGGGTTCCTCGATAATTTTATTATTCTAAAAACGATTCAGTACAACGGATGTGGGTGAATCCCACATCTTTGCCTCTTACATAGGCAAACTACTTCCATAAGGAAGATACAATTAGGACTATATTACAAATGACTCAAAACATAATTTATTTCTTCTTCCGACCACGGACATAGATATCCAAATTGTCACATATAGATTGTATATTGTCAGGAATTTCCTGACCTTCATACATATCATTATCAAACGGGTCGTATTCGTCATCCACTACTTTTTCCCTCCATTGGTACAACAAGATTGATATGTGTTTATTCACATATAAATTTCCCTTATTAAAACGTGCTTAAATGACCAAAAATACATGAAAAATGCATTGTATATGTGTATTTTATGAATTATGTATTGCAGGTAACGGTTATCCATTTAAGGACAAAAACAAAGCAATAACGGACAAAACCGAGCACGGGATTGGAAGAGTATGAGAAATCGAAGCCGAAGGCGTATACATCTTTAAATGGACCAACCCGTACCCATTTAATGGGTCGGGTCAGCCCATTAAGATTTATACTATAAAACTTAAATCTTAAATCCAAATCTATAACTATCCAAAATACCAAATCCAAATCCATCCCAAATTTGTTCCTGGCCCAAGAAAAATTAACAAAAGCCCAAACTCACTAAACCCGAGCCCAAGTCAAAGTTATCAAACACGGGTTAAAAATAACTGTTCATCACCTCCTCCCTCCCAAACTTCACCCTGTCACAAATAACACAGGGTTAAATCCATTTACCCACATGCTCCTTTTGCTTCTAGAAGTCTATCATCTGACACATCTGACAATAATTAAGCCACACTGGCAATCCTTAAGACTCCTATTGGCTACAAAAACGTTGAGAGGATCCAAGGGTTATGAGCCAGAAATGGATGGGCTTATGGTGTTCTTACCAGCTTGTTTACAACAAGCTGGAGCTTTTAGATAAGCTCTTCACTATAAATAGAAGGGCTAAATCACACAGTGGGGGGAGCGAGCTTAGTGTAGTTTTAAATTTACCTTATTTTGTAATTTCAGCTTATTGTCTTTATTTTTAATGTAATTTCTCTTTTAAGCTTGTAAACGTTTTATTATTAAAAAAAGTCTTAGTTTCATTTTATTTGTGTTTTTAAATTTTGTTTTTACCTTTATGCAACTTAGCTTAAAATGTTTTTAGATACTACATAATAAGCTCAATAAGCTCGCTTACTCTATAAGCTATTGCTTATTCAGTTAAGCTCTTCTAAAGCTTAACTGAATAAGCCATTTAACTCAAATTGTCCCAAAAGTCATAATAAGCTATAAGGATGATAAGACAAAAATGGATGGGCTTATGGAGTTCTTACCAGCTTGTTTACAACAAGCTGGAGCTTGTTTACAACAAGCTTGAGCTTGTAGATAAGCTCCTTTGAGCAAATTAGATCCCTGTTAGGCTAGGATCAAGGTACACACTCATTTTTACTATTTAAGCTTAATTTCTAGTTTTGCTTATTATTCTACTTATTTTAGCTTATTTATTGCTTAATTGTGCTTATTCTGTCTTAATTTTGCTTAATGTGTTTAGTTATTAGCTTAGAATAGTTAAATTTAGTTTTATATTAATATGCCATTATCTTAGTTAATACTGCTTATTAGTATAGCTTATTAATAAGTGCTTAATTTTCTAATGTTTTTGCTTATCTGTCCTCAATAGTCATAGTGCTTAATCTGTTTTTGCATTTTAGAGCTTAACTAAGTCTGTTTTAGCTTGAAAATGAGAATTCAAGAGTTAAAGGGGTGTTTGGGATAAGAGCTTAAAAAGAGTTAAAAGATTGTGTAAACTGTTTTTGGTATTCAAATCAACTTTCACAAGCTCTAACTATGTCTAAATGTTAGTTTAAATAAGTTTTGAATAAGTTTTGTTAAGTTTTCTAGATTATTTCATCAAATGTTCAAGTCTGCTAGACCTTAAGTGTTTTAAAACTGTTTATTTGTTGGATTTCTAAAAAGTCCACTTAAGGAATGATTTTTGTGCTAAGAAATGGTTTCATTTGCATCACTTTACATCTGTTTTGAGTTGGTAGTTTTAGGAATTGCCTTATAAACATTTTAGCTCAAAGTCAGTTAAGTGTTAGTTAATGGTTTGATGCTTAACAAAGTCTCTAATGGGCAGATTAAATTGTGGCCAATTATTCCTAGTTTAAATTACGTCAATTTTTTGTCGAAATCCAGCTTTATTGTAGCATGATGTCAATCTGTTTAAAGTTTTTAGTGTTTCAAAGTTGTTTTTGAATCTTATATTTTAGTTGCAAAAAGTCATTTCATATTCAAGAAGCAAAAAACATAGTAGAGCAAACTTTCTTTTGTCAATCTACTTTTTCTAGCTTATTTTCTTACACTTTATTTGCTAGTTTTTCAGTTTAATTTGGAGTCATTTGAGTCTGTCTTAATCTGTTTTAAGTTTTTAGGTTGTCTAGTTAGCTTATGAGTCTTAATTTTAAGCTTTAAATTGCCATTTCTCCTTTGAAAAGTCCAAAAACTAGTGTAGCTCTTTTCCAGTTTGCCTTAACTAGCTTATTTCTTTGTCAAGCCGCTTAATTCTGCTTATTATGAATATAGCTATAAGACAAGATCTGTTTTTAGTTTATAGCTTATTTTCATTGCTTATTAGTTCTAATCTTTAGCTTAAAGTAGTGGTTTTAGTCCTTTAAAAAGCCTTTTTAGTCAAACTGTCTTAATAGCTTTAGGTGCTTTACAGCTTATTTTAGTTGCTTAATTTTAGTTTGTAGTGCTTATTAGATTTAGGTTTAGGTCTATTTTATCAAGCTTATTTGCTTTTCTAGTTCTAATGCTGTCAAAAGTCCCAACGTTTAGCTTATTACTTCAAGTATTAAGCTAAAACTGTCACTACTTATTTGATCCTTTCCTAGCTTCTAGCTTATTGTTAAGTTCTGTCAAAAAGTCCCTTTATTAAAAGTGCTTATTTTTGCTTATAGATTAGCTTTTTCAAAAAGAAATTTACAAAAATGTTTTATAAAAGGAACAGTCACAGGACTCGAACCTATGACCTCCCCTTTAACACACCAACACCTTAACCAACGCGCCCTTGGGTCTTTTTCATTCTTCTTTTGTTTCATTTATTTCTTATACTAGAATTAGTTTTGAGCTTATTTGGCTTATATATTTTTCACAGCTTATTGGAATAAGCTGTGAATCCTATTTTTCTTCCTATACCTTTATTATTAGTTCAAGAACTTTTCTGATTTTTTTCATAATTTTCAATTTTCATTTAATACTTTTTAATTGAGTTTTTATTTTAAAAAGTTTTAAAAATAATAAAAATACAAAAAAATATATTTTCTGTTTCTAAAAAATCAATTTTATCATTTTAGTTTAGAAATTTGCAATTTTAAGTTTTTAGAGTTTATTTTGATAATTTTTCCTTTAGTCCGTTAGTCCGTTAGTCGCTAATTAATCGTTAAGTGTCTTTAGATTTTTAAATTGCTTTAATTTTCTAGTTTAGCGTGCCTTTTTATGCTTTTCCTTTGCGTTATTAGATTTAGAAACCAAAACCAAAACTTAAATGACAATCAAGCTCGATTTTTAACATGAACGTAGATTTCCATTCACCTCTCACTGAGGAGAACGATACCCGTATTGATTACTTATTATTCTTTCTTAAGAATAATTTGTATGATACTTTGCTTATGTATTTTTATATATATATATATATATATATATATATATATATATATATTATCGAGGGTTATTTTTTTGATACGTATAATAACGGAATATCAAAATGGCGCCGCTGCCGGCGTGAGGTGTAGCGATTTTTACGAGATTGTTCGTGTTCGAGCCTTGAAGATCCTTTCCTCGTGAAAGTTTTCGTTTTATTTTATATAAAAATACAAAAATATTTTATACTTCTATTTTTATCTTCTTTTATTTTAATATTAAAAAATGACCGTTTGTTAATTGTCGTTTCGGCTCATCTTTAGTTAACAAACTATAAGAGAGGTATAAGGAGGGTCGATCCTACGAACTTCGATCCAAAAGGAGACGGTTTTTAAAACGCTTCGCGCTTACCCGCTCCTCCGCTTCTTTGTGCGTTTTCTAGAGAGCTACCGTACACCTTTGACTTTCGGTTACCAAAAATATTTTTCTTTCTTATTTTTATTATTTCTTTTCCTTATGTTTTATTTGAAAAATCTATAAATATTCTTCTCTATCCTCTTATTCGTTTAATTCTTATTCTCTTTACCTTCTTATCCGATAATTCTTCAACATGTCTTGGTTTTCAAGGTGCTCGTGGTGTGGAGGTCCGTTTAACGGTGGAAATTGTCGGCGTTGTACCAATGTGAGTTTCGGAGACGAGTTTGTCTGTAACCCCGATTCCATTTCAAATGATGAAACACCCGATTTTTCCTACCCACCTTCACAACCTCAAACATCTTCGTCTTGAACAACTTAGTTGTTTTCATTGTGGTGATCGTTAGAGTGGTGACGTTGTCAACAGGTTTTGTTTGCTATTTTTGTACTTGCAAACATGGGTGTGGTATAATCTTAGTGAATGGATTTGTTTGTTTTGCGCTTCAAGAGATGAAAATTCATCCATTGATGCTCCTAATCCAAACTTTTTCAATGATCTTCCAAACGTTTTCAACCACCCTCCACAACCCCAGTACGAATCATACTCGTGTGAGTTATGTGGGAACGATTCTCACTACAGTTATGATTGTCCACCACGGTTCCTGCTTGTCTATGAGCAGGAACTGAGTTACAATCTAAACTTTAGTGATAATTATTATCTACAAAATTCACCGAGTTTTCCACAACAATATCTTTGATGTGAAAACTGTGGGGGAGGGGTCCCTTATGAAAAAACAATAGCTTGTGGTTTTCATGTCAAACGGTGCGACATCAAACCACTTTGAGCATAATTCTAACTATTTCGGTTTTGACCAACCCCCGCAGTATTCCATCGATCATCAAGAAGACCTTAATCAGCAAAGGATAAGTGATGTACACGTTAGATGGGATAAAATAGAAGAGTCACATAATGAACTTCTCAATATGATGCAATCATTTTGAGAAATGGTAATTCAACAAAAGCAAGCGGCTAATATCGATCAATCACCACTTCAAGAAATAAGTATCCAAGAAATGGAGGATCTTAAACAGCAGTATTTAGATGAAATGCAAAGTATAAGTAATCAAATTCAGATTAAAGATTATCGTAATGAGAAAATAGATATTCGTTATAGAAGAGAATGTGAAATTATGATTGATGAGCTTACGGTAAAATTCAATAGAATGAGTATTAAAATTAATAAAAAGAAAGAGCTTCGGGCAACTAGAGCAGGCAGACAGTAATCTTAGTATTATACTACTGAGACTTCAGACGTTTTAATTCTTTTTATGATGACAATGATTACGAGGCGAGTACTATTCCTTTGAATGACATTATTTCTCAAATTCCTCCGTATATTGCAATCATACCCATTTTACCGACTTTGGAGCCCGAGGACTCTCTCATCATGGGGGATGAGGATCTTAACACTATTCCTGAAAAGGAATCGGACGAAGTAATAAAGTCTAGTGTTGACCTTGTTCCAATCCCAAGTGAGTCCGAGGATACATCCGGGAGTGATAGTGAGTGTGAATTACCTTCATGTAATGATTTCTCTCCCATTAACATTTCTGAGGAAAAATCCATAACTTTCTCTAACCCTCTATTCAACTCAAATGACGATTTTACCTCTAGTGATGACGAGTCACTATCCGATGAGGACGTTCCAGAAGATAATGTTAAAATTTATTCGAACCCTCTTTTTGAATTTGATGATGAGTACATCTCTAGTAACGTAAATCCTCTTTTTAATGAGGTATTAGAGAACATCGAGAGTGAGGACTCCTATGTTTCTAAACTTGATGAGCCGGATTTGCTAGTCACACCTCTCTCCGCTTTTAACGATGATGAATGTTTCGACCCAGGTGGCGACGTTGATGAGATGCTTCTACTTCACCGTGATCCGTCTACTCCTAAGATAAGCGTTGCTTCCATTCTCGAGGAGTTCACCGATGAACTGCCTCTCAAAGAGAATAATGATTTATTTGATTTGGAATCTAAAGAGAATTAATGGAAGAAGCTTTTGTACGATGATCCAATTGATTATTTGATGACCGAGAACAAATTTTTTGACCCCGGGATTCCGGAGAAATTTTTTTCTCCAACATATGTGAGCTTACCCTTTGAGAATCGCCATTATCTTTCCCTCACATATGTTATCCGAATTTTTCTTCCTTATTTCACCTATCCGGTAGAATCTCCTTTTCTTCTCTCCTCCGGGAGTGAGGATACTATTTTTGACCCCGGCATCTCCGCTTTTCATTTTTCTTCTCTAGAACCGGTGGCATCTCATCGGAGTGGAACTTTCATGTGCTTCAATGTTTATCCAAACATCGTGAATGAAATTCCGATGGAGATTTGATCTTCCACATGTTTCGACCCTAATATCACGATGATATGGGGTGATTCAAGCTAGAGACTCGCACAAAAACAAGCACTATTCGGGAGGCAACCCGTGTTTCTATGTTGTTTTTTCTTTTATTTTCTAATAAGTATGACGTGAGGAGGCTCGCCTCTTCCTTTCTCGTGTTTCGTAGTTTGTGTTTTATGTCCAGGATTGCCCCAAATTATGAAGACTCTCGTACTCGTGGTTTTGTCCATCATTCACTCAATCTTCAATCCTTAGCATGCTTATATATGGGAATCCGATATCCTAGATCTTATTGATTCACATTTATCTATTAGCATAATTAATAAACGACTTTAGATTTACGTAGAGACCCTTTTAAACATTGAGGACAATGTTTTGTTCTAGTATGGGGGAGATCTTTTGATTTGATCTTGCTTGCATTTACCTTGTCTTCAAGTAACCCCGTTTTGCCACCAAAATTTCAAAAATATGTGATTTTATGCAAAAATTTAAAAAATTCCAAAAATAAAATAAGTGTTTTGACATAAATGTTTGACTTTCCGCTAGTGAGAACAAGAATAAATTTTGACTTGATCGAGCATGTTGCGCTCTAGCTTGCCCTTTAACCTATATAAATATAAGTTTTTGCTAGTCTTTTATACAAGAAGCTTTAAAATGCGAATTCTAGCTCGAAAAGCTAAGAGTTTAGAAGTTTCCATAATAGACTTTAAATGTGCAAAGTTTGTTTTTATTAGACTAAGCATTCGCTGATCTTTTTATTAAAGATTTTAAATTTGCGAAGAACGAGAAATGATAGAGTTGAATATAAGTTGGATGCGAAGCAAGGATTAGTTGGAAATCTTAAGAGCTCATAAGTGTAATTTGTGGCTTTTCTTCCCCGAAGCTTCTAACCGGACTAATAATATGTGCTCTTTTTTTTTTTTTTCAGGGGAAAAAAAAAAAAAAAAATTAGACAAGTTAGTGGTTTTATCACTTAAAAGTCCTTTTTAAAATCAACATTTTTAGACTTTTTAGTCTTAGTTCAAATTTATATTTTAATTTTCTTAAAAGAAAATTTTTCTATATATCGTGGTAATGTGAAGTGTGAAAAAAAGTATGTATAATATATATAATAATAATAATACCTTGTCAGATTACTGGATCATGGTCGGCTTGCATACCGATGTGATAGTTTTCATATAAGGCAAGGTCCGAAGCCGAAATAAGACAACTAGATCATGGTCGGCTCGCATACCGATGTGATAGTTCGTTTAAAGGGTGGAGGTTATAAGTATAATTATATTAATGTTAAGTGGAATATAAGTGATTTAATAAATATAGGGAAAATCTCTTTTTCTTAAATTTAAATATGCTTTTGAACTAAGACTATTTCGTTTTAAGTTGTGTTTTTTCTAAATGAAGTATTTATTTAACGGGAAGCCTATGAGTTTTTGAATCGAAGGTCCGTAAGTTTCGATACTATTCTTTGTGGGGTGTCAAAAGCCTGGTCACCTAAGCCGGTCTCGGCTGGGATGTGCCAAGAAGAAAGTCACTACATGGAATGATCTCGCCTTTGAAATCATAATTCTTGGGTGGAATGTTTGGATGGTCGAAATTTGAAATGAGCACATACACATTTATAAATATTTATTCACATGGGATTGAAAAGTTAGTTTAGGCTTACACAAATTACAAATATGAGTAGTGTTAGCATCTTAACTTGTATTTAAAAATGATTTTGTTTTTAAGCTTGGTTTGGGGCAGGTGAAAAATCAAGGACGATAAATTTATCCTTTTAGTGTTTCCTGTTTCGTGATCCTTTAAGTTATGATATGTATGAATAATAATAATAAATAGTAAAACGGGGGGCTTTTCAAAACTAGTGATTTCTTAATCCCCTTAGATGAACGCTTAGCTACTTTTCAAGGTAATTAGTCTAAGGGGGTTGAAATTTTTGGTTTTCTAAGTGTGTGTTTATGACATTGCGTGAGGACACGGCAATAGCTTAGTATGGGGGATTTTTGATATGTGTATAATCACATATCATTTATCCTTATTAAAATGAGCTTAAAAGACCAAAAATACATAAAAATGCATTGTATATGTGTGTTTTGTGATTTGTATTGTGCAAGTAACGAATATATAAAAAATGGACAAAAACAAAGCCAAACTGGACAAAACCGAGCATGGGATTGAAAGAGCGTGAGAAAAGCAAAGCCAAAGGCATATTCATTAATGGCCCAACCCGCACCCGTTTCATGGGCCAGGTCATCCCATTGAATCTTTAATGATAAGAATTATAAGCCTAAATCTTTAAGCCTTTTATAAAACAACAAAGTCTAAACCCATTAACCTATTCCTGGCCCAAGAATGAAATATCAAGCCCAAACCAAACCGGGTCAATGATCAAAGTCAAAGTAATATCAAACGCGTCAAATGTTACTGTATATCTTTTTCATTTCGCTCACTTTTACACAGAGCAACAACAACTCAGGGTAAATCAATCCACTCCCCACACGCTCTTGAGTTTCTAGAAGAAATCCTGACACATCTGACACTCACCAAGCCACGCTGGCAATCCCTAAGGCCGTAATTGGTGGAAAGGACGTGTTCATGATCTAAGTGTACTAAAATGATGGATTAAGATTGAAGGGCTAGGATTGAAATCTAAGGACACTCCTGGAAGGCCTAGAACATTCCCTCCTCACTATAAATAAAAGAAGAAATCACACAGTGTAATTTATCTAGTGTAGGAGTAGTGTAGTTTAAATTTTCCAGCTTATTTTTTGCTTATTGTAATAAATTCAACTTAATGTACTTCTCTTTTTATTAATAAAAGTATTTTCAGTTTAATTGTGTTCTTTAAATTTAGCTTTACTTATGCAATTTACTCAAATTTCTTAATAAGCTAAAATGTTTACTCAAGCTCTCTTTAAGCTCAAATAAGCTCCTAAAAGCTTATTTGAGCTTGTGTGTTCAATTTTAAGTCAGTTGGATAAGTAAGTGATAGATGGTGGTTCTTAGCTTAATGGATGATAAGCCAGAAATGGATGGGCTTATGGGGTTTTACCAGCTTATTTTAATAAGCTGGAGCTTGTAGATAAGCTCTTAAGAGCAATTTTAGATCCCTGTTTAGCTGGGATCAAGGTACATTCTCTTTTACTATTTTTTTAGCTTTTCAGCTTACTAAACTGCTTATTGTTGCTTAGATATGTTTATACATGCCTAATCTGTCTTCGTTTAGCTTAAATTGTCTTAAAAATTAAGTTTTCATCATTAGGATTAGTTTTATTTTAGTTTTATATCAAACTGCTTATTTCTTAGTTGAAACTGCCTATAAGCTTAGCTTATTTCCTAGTGCTTATTCTCTTGAGGTATTTGCTTAATTGTCTTTAATTGCTATAGGTCTTAATCTGTTTTTAGCTTCCAAAGCTTATCTAGGTCTGTTTTAGCTTAAAAATTGATTTTCTAGATTTAAAGGAGTGTTTGGCACAAGCAGTCTTAACATAGTTAAGACTGCTAAGGTTGCTTTTGGGTTTTAAAACAGTTTTCATTAGCTCTTATTAAGTCTTAAAGTTAGTTTTTATGAGCTTAGAGTTGGTTTAGTTAAGTTTTGAAGTTTGTGTCATCAAAAGTTCAAGTATGCAGATTCAAAGTTTGTTCAAAAAGCTTATTTGTCAATTTTCTTAAAATTACATTTAAGGTTTGGTTTTTGTGAGCTAAATGAGCTTCATATGAATCAATGCAAACCTGTTTTGAGTAATTTATTGTTGGATTGGCTATTTAAGAGTTTTGGATCAAAAACAGTTAAGTAAGGTGGTATTTGGTTTAAGCAAAATGGCCAATCATGCAGATCAAATAAGGCTTTATTTTAGCTTATTTTTGATTAATTTTTATTAAACTTAGCTTATTGGAGTATTAGCTCAATCTGTTTTAAGTTTTTAAGAGTTTAATAGTAGTTTTTAAGTCTTAATTTTAAGCTCAAAAGTGTTATTTCATTTCAAAAAAAAGCCAAAAACAAGTAGTTTGTGTGTCACCTTCATTTTCCTTTTCTAGCTTATTTCTTTAGCTTGTTTTCTTAAATCCAGCTTATATGTGTTATTTGAGTCCTAATCTTAATCTGTTTTCACTTTGTAGCTTATCTCTTTTGCTTATTAGTTCATTAAGTTAGCTCAAAAAGTAGGTAAAAGTCCTCTTAAGTCCATTTAGAGCAATCTGTCTTATGCTTTTTGGTGCTCATTTAGCTTATGTCATTTACTTGTTTCTAGTTCTCATAGCTTATTAGTTCTAGGTTTAGGGTCTGTTATTAGCTTATTTGTTCTCTTTTGCTTATTAAGCCCATAAAGCCAAACCAATTTTAGCTTAAAAGTCTTTAGTCTTAATTTTCAAATCTGTTAGTTTTATAGCTTTTTTTAGCTTATTCATAAGTTCTGGAAAAAAGTTCATTCATTAAAGTTGCTTGTTTTTGCTTATTTTATAGCTTTTCAAAAAGAAAATAAAAAATAAAAATATTTTGCAAAAAGTGCAGGTCCAGGACTCGAACCTGCGACCTCACCTTCACAACACCAACACCTTAACCAGTAGCGCCCTTGGGTCTTTTCTGTTTAATATTAGAAACAAATTCCTTATATGCTTTAATTTAGTTATAGCTTATTTTGCTTATTTGATTTTTACCAGCTTATTGGCTTTTGCTTATTGGTTTGTTTTTCTTTATAAACCTTAGGAATAGTAATTAGAACTTTTATAAATTTTCTCAAAATTTTTAGGATTAAGTTTAGTATTTTTAATTTCATTTTTAGTGTTATTTAGTTTTAAAAATAGTTTTTAAAAATTTAAAAATTCAAAAAAATACTTTTTGTCTTTTCAAAAATAATTTAATACATTTAGGTTTAAGAAAATTGCACTTTAAGTTTTAAGAGTTTTATTTTGTTATATTTGGTTAATTAGTTATGTTTGGTTTTTAATTGTTTTATTTTTAATTGTCGTTAGGATTTATAATTAGCCTTTATTTTTAATTCAGCTTGCCTTTATGTGTTTTTCCTTTGCGTTATTAGTTTTAGAATCCAAAATTAAATCTTTAATGATAATCAAGCTTGATTTGCGACATGAACGTGAATTTCTATTCATCTCTCACCGAGGAGAACGATACCCGTGTTGATTACTTATTATTCTTTCCTAAGAATAATTTGTATGATACTTTGTTTATGTATATGTATTTTATTATATATATATATATGAGGGGTTTTTGTGGAATATCAGGTACATTGCCCGTTAAAGTGTTGTTTTAGGTAAAGTCGACAAAATATAGATAGTAAAACTTGATACATAAAATATACCTACACACAACGACACATCAGCAACCGAACCAGGATGAATCAAAGCCATGTTCTTCCATATAAACTGTTTATTACTAACCCATTAATTGCATGTTTAATCGAAGGTGGCGGTTCCCCGTTCCAGCTGAGTCGCATTCATAGCCACATGCTCATACTCGATCATCAAATATAAAGACATGATGAAAGCTCAAGTACATGTTACGTAAGTCTTTCGCTACTCTGATACTCAACGTCTTCCGTGAAGTCATAAAGTGTTCAAGATAATGCATTCCAAGGGAGATTGTTCGTTAGCTTTCAAGACGAAGTTAAGTATGAACATGTTGGTCCACAAGTCACAAGATCACAAGAAGGCAATTGATTACAAGATGATGAAAGAGATGATGTATAATTGATGATCTCAAGAAGCTCATGATCAGAAGCCATAAATTATGAAGGAACAAGTTCCAAGATCACTACGTATATCACAAGATAAAGATCAAATAATCAAGACTACGAGCAAGACTGAAGACATTCTTAGAATGCTAAGCTTAAGTTTATTGTAAATTGGAGTGACCTCCCTTAAGGAGATATTGTTAAGAATTCAGAAAAGTGTCGGCCACTAACAATATATTAAGTCTTAGCTTGTAGTACACGTAATATTAAGTTTAGAAAGGAAACGGGCTGACCCATGGACTATACATGGAGTCCACGCCCCCATTTTACTCTTTGTACTATAAATACCTTCTCCACACATGGAGATGATGTTGGTTTTCATTTAATCTAATACATTTCTCTGCCTTTCTCTCTCTAGAAAACCTTCTAACTCATTTTCTCTCTCTAAGTTTTAGCCGAATCATATATGTTGTGTGGGATTGATATTCTACAAGTTTTATAAGAGATGATAACTTTATTACCTTAACTTTTTAATAGAGATGAATAGCAACATAGATGATAAAAAAGACTCAATAAATTTAAATAACCAATAACAAGAAGTTTTCAAATCAAAAGAACAAGAGAATATCAAAGATAGAAACAAAGACGTCATTATGCGGCTTAAAAGGAAAAACCAAGAAAGATAATTTGATTTACATGATAAGAAGGAAAACAAATAAACCTTAATACTCATGTGTAAGGTATAAAAAAACAAACCCAAAATCAAAATACAATATATCTTTCTTTTTATTTTTTAATCCCATTAGTAACAAAACAAATTTTAATACTTTTGTTTTCTAAATAATACTAAATATAAGCGGTATAAAGTTATTAAACCGTTACTAACTAAATGCCACTACAAGTCGTTTTCAGCTACTTTTACCCCTACCTTCATAATATTAGTGACTACTACTTATATATATCTTAGCATCGCACATGTGCCTAATTATTATTTTTATATGAAGCATTTGTCTATTGCTTAAATTTATTCTAACCTAAAAGTTATCGTCATTCGTAAACTTATTGACAAAAAAAATTGCTCCCTCGAAATTTCAATTACATGATACCCATTGTTGCAACACGCAAATATGCTACTAATACCATGAAATGCATCCAATATACCACAACTAAACACTCCATTATAGGTTTATATAAATTTATGATATGTAATAGGGTAAAATCCATTAATGCTTAATGTACTTTCAAATATAACTCATTCTACATACTGTACTTTTTTTATTGTCATTTTTGTTACCCAACCTTAGTTTTTTTTCATTACACGTACCTTAACTGGTATTCTTATGAATTGTTACCTGTAATAGCCGGTTACCCGGTTTTTTTAGTTTTATAAAGCCACGTAGATAAATATTTGATGATGTGTTATATATGAGGTGGAAAAAAAACAACTTATACCCTAAAACCAAATCTAATTTCACTTCATTCCCGTAACTAAAACACACACTACCCAAACCCTAATTTTCTAGTAATCAAGTAATTGCTAAATTGGCTTCAATTCGTTAATGGTATGTGATTATCATCTTGTATATTTCTATTTTTAGACTTTACATTGTCCTCTACTTCATTAATTTATAAAAGCCCTAATTTTTATAATAAACCCTAATTTTGCAAATTCCTTGAAAGATGGTTAATTTCACCATTAACCTTCATCACGATGGTTGTTTTGTGACCAACCCTCTTCATTATCTGGAAGGTGGCCATCGTGTAGTTGAAGACATTGACTTTGAAGGTGTTATATACTCAGAGTTCTGTCACATCATTCGTAAACTAGTTATTATTGCACCTGTAAGTTATTTCTATGTTAAAACCGGTGTCCAACTTAATATAGGCTTGAAACAGTTAAAAACCGATGAGGATTTAAAAGAGTTTGTTAAAGCAGGTTCTGAGAATGATTTTAAAATGGACATTTATACTGAGCATAATGGTTATAATGTTATGGAAATGATTCGTAATGATAATTTACATATGAAAATGGATCCAGAGTTAGGGGTTAGTCAATCTTACTCAAAAAATAAATGGATTGAGGCTTATAAGCTGCTGTAAATAAAAACAAAGGTAAAGAACCTGTTGTGCAGCCTTCAACACCAGCTGATGCAAAGAAAAAAAGAGGCAGACCAAAGAAAGCTACAACTGAACCTTCTTTAAAGCCTTTAACAAAAGCTGATGCAAAGAAAAGCAAAGGTAAAAAAACTGTTGATGTAGAGGCTTCAACAACAGTTTCTGCAAAGAAAAGCAAAGGCAAAGAACCTGTTTATGTAGAGGCTTCAACAACAGCTGATGCAAAGAAAACAAGAGACGGGCCAAAAAAAACTACTACAGAACCTTCATATGGAAGAATTTATTACAAGAATAGAGGTAGATCTGAGAGAATTGCAAACCAGAACAAGCCATTTAAGTTTGACAAGTATGGCACAGACAAAGCATTCTCTGTTGATTAGTGCTTTTTAGATTTAGAACAATTTGATTATGCTGTGAACTATGTACCATTTCAAACTTGTATTTTGTGTCTTGATTGTGTGGAAAGTTGAACTTTATGAATGGTAAATGCAGAATCATAACTTTATGTGATTTGTTTTGTAGTGTCCAATACATTATTGCATTTCTTTATTGTATGCAGTGGAGACCACATCTTGTGTGGCTTTGTTTATTGGCTTTCTTTATGAGCTGTGTTTTGTGTTTTGTGCCTTTCTTTACTAAAAGTGGAGACCACATTGTGGACCAACTACTTTTGTGCCTTTCTTTATCAGCTGTGTTTTGTATGTAAGTGGACACCACATTGCAAATTCATTACAGACAAGGTTACATTCATTGCACCAAAAGATCCTACACCAAAAGATCCTTCATTACAGACACAACAAAAGATCCTTCATTACAGACACACCAAAAGATCCTACAGCAAATTCATTACAGACACACCCTACACCAAAAGATCCTACAACATAATAGTCTAACTTCCAAGTCTAATGCATGACAAGAAACACATACAACAAAGCCAAAACCAACAGACACTTGATCAAAAGCTGAGCTTTTTTTTTTGCTTTTGTTAACTTTCAACTCCATGTTTTCAATCTGCATCTGCATATCGTGCTGATAAACTTCAAACTCATTTTGCAAATTCTCAAGTTGATTTTGAGCAGTGATTTGATTATGGTATAAATGTCTTTCCTCGGGATTCAAAGTAAGATAAATCTCAAACATTTGAGTCCTGTACCATGGATTAGTCAACTCTGGATCAATCCAGTAAAAGGAATTACAATGAGTAGTACCACTGAAAAGTAAAAACTAATTTAAAGAACCCATAATTTAAAGAACCTTAATTTTACAAATTTTACAAATACGGGAAAAATTACAATTAAGTGGAAAATAACTACTTACGTTTGAAAATTGACAGTTAAGGAATCTTCGACATGGATTAGTATCAGTCCAAGCTACACGTCTAACCAAAGGCATGTTACACTGACAATGAGTTGGAATCACCCTACGCCTGCGAATACTTGTGGCGGATGTAGACATTGAGGGTAATTGAACAAGATGGAACTGATGTTTTAAAGGAACGGATTGAGTATTAGGTATGTATTAGGGTTTTTATGATTTGAGTTGTGGAAGATGAAATAACCCGTATGAATTAGGGTTATGTTTTAAAGGAACGGATTAGGTAAACGGGTTATCATACCCGGATCCATTATACAAATAACCACGTCACAAAATACTAAAATAAAAAAAAATCCACGTAAGATAAAAGCGGCAAAAATAATACAAGGTACGTGTAATGAAAAAAAAAACTAACGTTGGATAACAAAAATGACAACAAAAAAAGTACAGTGTGTAGAATGAGTTATTTGAAAGTACATTAAGCATTAATGGATTTTACCCTATGTAATAAACTTATATAAACTCGCAAATCTCAAAATAAGCCGAAAATATAAACTGGTATGCCCACATATAATCAGAAACAAACACCCCTTACATTGACAAATTGAGTGACGTAATAACAAATTTAAAAGTGAGCTTATAATCTAAAGAATCAGTAAGTTGAAGCAGATCAATCATCTAGTGAAATCAATGAGTATGGATGACGATTCTTCAAGCTCTTCATTCCCTGTACCTCATAACAAGTTCTCAATTCATTTAAGGGTTCACTAATTTTTTTTTTCAGACTCATGAGATTCTACTGTTTCTTTTTACGTTTGTGTTATATGCTTTTAGTACTAGTTCTTTTTGCTTATTTGCCTCACCAACTGTTTGTTTTTATTGCTATGCTGATTGTATAGCTGTTGTACCGCACTTTTTGAGGGCTGTTTTAGGGTTGCTTATTGTAAAATACTAACTTTTAAGTGCTTCTTCTTTCTTATAAGTTTCAATCGAGTGTATGTGATTGCGTATTTGCGTATAAAGATTACGCCAAGGGAACAAACTAGAGGGGTTTTGTGTGTTCTAAACCAGTTTTTGAAGGTTTACGAATCTGGAATTTTGGTCGCGTAAGAGTTCTAAACCAGTTGGGTGTTAAAGTTGTTATCCATCGCCACCTCAGCATATACCCTATAACACTACTTTAACATAAACACACTCCCCAATAAATTTCCTATAATACACCACCAAAAATACCCCACTTACTAAAAAAAACAGCCGCATAACGGGATGTGAAGGGGATTACATTGTGACCTATAACATGGTGGGGCGGTGCAGTATGGCACGCCATAGGGGCGCCATAGGTGCAAAGTGGCGCCTATAACATACCATCCACACACTGTACTGTGCTCTCTAAGAACTTGTGAGGAACGTGGATTCACGTGGCTAAATAGAAATCTGCCACGTCACCAAGTTTTGATAAAAGATATTTTATCCTTACTCTATGCCAATCTTGTTGCACCACGTGGATCCGCGTCTACTCACAAGTTTTTACATGGACCAAAAGTCCAACTTAGTAAACATCTAAAGGAATTATGTATCGTCTACAATGTAGTTTGTGTAACTTTCTAAGGAAATATGTATCGTCTCTATTTTGAAGACTGCATATCTTGTTTTGTAATGTAACTAGTGGCATATGTTACAACTCGATTGTGATGGGCAACAATTTTCTTTGCAGGAAGTAATTGATTGTTCATTACTATCTATGATGATCAATTATTGATGTGTGTGTTGTGTATATAGTGTCTTCCTATGTCTGCGTGAGTTTTCTATATCTCTTTATCAATTGTGCATGGTGGACTGCATCTCTCTTACTTTGGCTGACACTGCAAGATTATTGCTAGTCAAATCGGCGCCTCTTCTGCGAAACGAATTCTCAACTGGCTCATGCACATCGGTCAATGTTCTAGGTGTTGGCTTTTAAGGCGTGTTTCGGTATAATTTATCCCTTAAGAAAAAGAGTTAACTATATATAACATTGATCTTGCACTAGCTACCGGATTTATAGGTTCGACTTGGACTTATCCGCGCAACACCAACAGTATTAGCACCTCGCCATAAAAATTTTCAAGTTCTTTTCTTATGTTGATAGGAAAGAGCCGGATGGGTGCTGAATCACATCACCTACTTACTCAATGTTCTACTGCATAACTATCTTGGTAAACGTGATGAGTCAGCTTGCTTCACTAAAACTGATGCTACGAAGCAATCTTACTCTCTTCCTATTATCGTTTGGGCTGGAGCACTAATGTAATGCTCTTCACCCTGCAGACGCATGCTACTCGCATATTGCTCGCCTGCTCTATTGACCACCAAATATCGGTCAGTGCTTTCAGCATGATCTCTTCTCCGGTCACTCATCTACAAAATACCCGTAACTTTTTTAATCACGTCTACAGCACCCTTTCCTCGCGCCAACGTTATGTTTCTTGATCTTTTGATTTGTTTTACAGCAATTCTGGCTTTCAAACAATTGACTACTACTTCCCCACTGGTCTCAAGGACATTCCTTGGTTTGTGTTCGTTTCTGAATTTACAAACTTGATTGCTTTTTAACAGAAAATGTTAATATTGCTAATTGCACACTTTTGTTTTATTGCTTCAGGAGACTCTTAAAGGAATCGTTTCTGCTGTTATTGAGCACAAATTGTGGTAAATCATGCTAG
Source organism: Tanacetum coccineum (assembly GCA_026074375.1). Lineage (NCBI taxonomy): Eukaryota > Viridiplantae > Streptophyta > Magnoliopsida > Asterales > Asteraceae > Tanacetum > Tanacetum coccineum. The sequence continues at coordinate 20,341 of BQNB010061726.1, forward strand.
CTTACAAACAAATGATTTAATGATGCTCAAGATTGATCTCTTGCTATATGAAAAGATTGACGTCAGACATAACTGGATTGGTGGTTGCTGAAATAGTAGTAATCTTGGTTTTACTGATTTTGTATGGATTATTCAAAGAATGATTTTGTGTAATTAATTATGGGGGAGTGTTAAGCAAATTGCTTGGATTCAGAAACAGTTATTCTGGTATTTTGAAGTAGTAACCATTTCCCCATATTTCAATTTGATTATATTTCCGCCTCATCGACTTTACGTGTAACGTGTAGAAATGAGCTATTGCTTGTTTGCCTTTAGGGAGTACATGGATTTATAAAAACTAGTTTCATTTTTTCTCGAAAGATAGGTTACAGACTTTTTTTCTCGGATAAGTCACTGAATTCAATATTGTCACCTTGTCATTGCATTAACCAATCGATAGTCACAATCAGTCTAGTCTGCAATTGAGCCGAGATGAGTTCAACAGTTCAACTTGACTACCCAATTCTGGTGTTTCGAAATAGTATATAGATTGGCTATTGCGTGTTTGCCTTTAGGGAGTATATGGATTTGTAAAAACTGGTTTCTTTTTTTCTCAAAAGATCAAATGAACTTTTTTCTCGGGTAAGTCATGAAAATCAAATCGTCGCCGTGTCATTGAGTGTTACCAACATCAGTGTATCACAGTCACTCTTTCAAGCGAGTAGCGGATGTGTTCATCAGTGAAACTTGACCACTTGGGTTATTAGTGGAGATTATTTCGAAGCTCAATAGAGATCTGTGCTTTTAGGATCAGATCGGTTAACTGGCAAAACTGTTCCAGATTCAAGCTGCCCCACCCCCCCCCCCACCCCCCCACCCTAAAGTGTTAGAAATGAGCTATTGCTTGTTTGCCTTTAGGGAGTACATGGATTTATAAAAAACTAGTTTCTTTTTTTCTTGAAAGATAGGTTACAGACTTTTTTTCTCGGATAAGTCACTGAATTCAATATTGTCACCTTGTCATTGCATTAACCAATCGATGGTCACAATCAGTCTAGTCTGCAATTGAGCCGAGATGAGTTCAATAGTTCAACTTGACAACCCAATTATGGTGTTTCGAAATAGTATAAAGATTGGCTATTGTGTGTTTGCCTAAGGGAGTATATGGATTTGTAAAAACTGGTTTCTTTTTTCTCAAAAGATCAAATAAACTTTTTTCTCGGGTAAGTCATGAAATTCAAATCGTCGCCTTGTCATTGAGTTAACCAATCATTGATCACAGTCACTCTTCAAACGAGTCGGGATGAGTTCAACAGTGAAACTTGAACCGACTTGGGTGTTATTGTTGAGGATTAATTCGATGTCAATACGAGTCTTGACTCTTATGTTTTAGGATCAGATTCGAGTTTTAAGTCGCAAACTGTTCCAGATTCAAGCTCACCCCCCCCCCATACACCCCGCCGTAATGCACCGATACACCTTCTGCTCTTGCTCCATCCACTCGCAGAGTCTGAACGCAACACTGACCGTTACCCACTATGATTAGCGTCGCTCTCGAGCTCGTTATTGTAGTGGTAATCTGTACTGTAGCGGTACTGATAGAAGCTGTGGTGAAATCTGTACGGAGGCGGTTAGATGATGAATCTCGAGAGTAAAAGTGTGGTGAAGAAAGGAAACTGCGGTTTTGATGTTCGCGTGATATCATCAAGATCCGACGCTCGTCAATCCACCTGCTGCTAACTCGTCCCCCTCCGTATACGCACATTCTAACGGTTGACTCCAGGCTCGTCCGTGGGTCGCACTTTATGCTCTATGGCTTGCTTTCAATATCCAAAAATTTCTTCACCCGAATTGATCGTAAATAGGAGTTTAGGGAACAAAAAAAGAGAGAAATGTAAAATACTACTACTACAATTACCCTTCATATAATTCGGTTCAGTACTTGTATGATAAAGTGTGTATGAAAAGCATTTTTGTAACTATGCTGCTAACTTTCTTTTATTTCTACTTCAACTTGAGAACATAAAATAGTATAACGATATCTACTATGAGAGAGGTTCATGAAAATATTTATAAAAATTTGAAAATGTTTATAAATTGAGTCATCATACTGAGATGAGTTTTATGATGACATGAAATAAAATAGATCTAAATTTGTGGACCTTTTTATTGCAACTAAATACGTGTAACTCATTTAATACCTCATTAAATTATAAAATTTTATCAAATTTAAACATAATGATAATAGGTTTATCAAATGAGAAATTAAAAATTACATAGACCATTATATAAATATTTTCAAAAAATTTACCATGCTTTTGGTTTAGGCATAAACCCCATACCAGGAAATACCGCAACCTCACTTGCAGTATTTTATAAAAATAGAAACCGCACCGCATCATATTTGCGGTTTTGGTTTTTGTGGGTTTTTTTGCGGTTTTGCGGGTTTTAACCGCACCGCACCATCACTTATGACTTATATAATTAATGTGGGTTTTTGCAATCTTTGGTTTATAATGTTGGTTTTTTTTTAGTTATATACAATTGTATTATGCATTTTCTCTCTCAAATTTCCACCAATCATTTTTTGAAATCAACCAATCAACCCCCCCCCTCCCTACTGTCCTTTGTAGACATGTTTATAGGCACAACAATCATTTTTTTATGTAAATACACATCACTTAGGATCTTATAAGTATATAAGAATATAATGATAATATCTAGTAATAAAGCCTTTTAAACACATATTAAATAATCAATATGCAGTTTTTCGGGGGTTTTAATGTAATTCAAATGTGCTGGGTGATCAATATCTAGTAATGTTAAGCCTTTATAACACATATAAAATAATCAATTATGCCTGGTGTTTTTTTCTCGGGTTTTAATAATCAATGTGCGGTGCGGTGCGGTGCGGGTTTTGTGTTCCGGTTTTACGAAGTATATAAAACCGCAACCGCACCGCATTTTTGCGGTTTTTCTTTTTCCTTAAAACCGATCCTCTGTTTTTTGCCGTGGTGCGGTTTTGTGGTTCGAGTTCTTGCGGTTTTTACGATTTTGCGGTGCGGTTTCTGCTCACCCCTACCAGATTAGATAGGTAGGTATTACAAATTTATCCCTCTCATCTTTTCTCTGTCACAAATTTGTCCACTTCCATTTTGATTTGTTATTTTTTCTCATCTATTTTTTACAGGCTGTATAGCTATAAAACTCTAAGTGGTAGATTGTAAACTAAACATGAACTATCAAACTGGAATGTTTTTTTAATATAAGTAATTTGTAAATAGCTACTGTAATTTCATAAGATGTTAAAAATGACATAAAGAAACACTTATGATATACTTATATAACAAAATATAAAAGTCTGCTCGGACCGGTTTTAAATTGATGTTGCAATTTTTTGGTTAAGCTTGACCCATTTTACATGAGACCTGTTGGACATTTTAGATTTTATATTGTTTAAAATTCACAAAAGGTTAATGTCACCATATATCTTTTTTCGCCTTGTTATCAGTTACAGCCATCTAGCAATACATGTTCACTGTTCAATGTACCCCCCCCCCCCCCAACCTCTGCACCCCCCCCCACTTAGAAAGAAAACAATTGTACACAAAGGATAACCTACATCATTCTAATGAGATATGATGACCAACACTAAAAACTATTATATTTAAGTTCATCTTCAGATCAATAATTGAATTATACTATAGTCATATTATGTTTATATTATAGTTAAAACCATGCATGGTTTGTGTCACAAATATACAATTGTATTATGCATTTTCTCTCTCAAATTTCCACCAATCATTTTTTGAAATCAACCAATCAAATCATTAGGTACATTTGTAGGCATGATTAGTAGGCACAACAATCATTTTTCTTAATGTAAACACACATCACTTATGACTTATAAAAATATTAATGATAATATCTATTAAAAGCCTTATAACACATATTAAATAATCAATATGCCGTTTTTCGGTTTTAAATAATCAATGTGCGGTGATAATATCTAGTAAAAGCCTTATAACACATATTAAATAATCAATATGCCGTTTTTCGGTTTTAAATAATTAATATGCGGTGCGGTGTGGGTTTTGTGTTCCGGTTTTACGGGTAAAACCGCAACCGCATCGCATTTTGCGGTTTTTCTTTTTCCTTAAAACCGATCCTCTGTTTTTTTCCGTTGTGCGGTTTTTGTGGTTCGAGTTCTTGCGGTTCTTGCGGTTTTTACGATTTTACGGTGCGGTTTAGGTATTACAAATTTATCTCTCTCATCTTTTCTCTCTCAAAATTCTGTCCACTTCCATTTTAATTGTTATTTTTTTCATCTATTTTCTTACATGTTGTAAGCTATAAAATCTAAGTTGTAAGTTGTAAACTAACATGAACTACAAAGAACATAGTGTAGTTTCAAGATACAAAGAAGGTTTCAAAGATCAGTTCATATTAAAACAATTTTCCACCAATCTCGATGTAGTTTGTTTTCTTCAAGTGGTTAAAGGTTTTCGTATCCATCATTTCTTTTTGACCCTTAGAATGGTCATATGCCTTTGACTTTTGATAAATGTAGATAAAGAAATGAGTTATAAACTTTCATAAACATGGCTGATATCCGACCTCATACCGATTCTGATTCTACCTCATATTCAAACCTATACTCATAGTGATTTCGGTATGCAAACCAAACGCACCCTAAGTTTCTTTTACTTTCTTTCATTTTCATTTCAACTTAAAAACAAATATTTTTCATACTTTCTTTCATCACCTCACTTTTTTCTTCTTTTTTTTCACCTTTCTTTTTACTTGAAAGAAAAACCTGAGAATATAGTTTTTTTTTAACGGCAAGTTAGTAGTTAGTGATCCGAGCCCACAGTGACATTCAATTGGGCAGTATGCAAGCCTCGAACCTTCGCCTTAAAAGATAAACCCCACTCATGCTTCTATTTATTTCCGTCCCTGAAGGTCCATGGTGAGACTCAAAACTTGAGAACATAGTGTAGTGTCAGACTAGGTCAAGGTGTATTTCATCTCAATTTAGAGCATAACTAGCTTCAAATTTTTTGTTAGAATCCATGCTCAACTGTGCAAGCTCTAATCGAGCTCAATAAAAGTTAAAAGCACTTAACCTGATAAACCTTAACTCGAATGAGCCCTAGTCAGGTCAAGTTCAAGCCTTTAAT